>CM036768.1:32151788-32324288 GCA_020796225.1 Arion vulgaris | reverse complement strand
TCGTATGTTACGGAGGAGGCCACGATCAAAGTTATGCCGGGAATTATCATTGTAAATACGTTATTTACAAAATTTCATGGATTTTGCACAGTTTACTTTTTGTCTAATACAGTGATACATGCATACGTATCGTGCACTCTAGGTTTTCTGTGCACTCTAGGTTTTCTGTGCACTCTAGGTTTTCTGTGCACTCTAGGTTTTCATGCAACTAAAATGTATCTAAAGGTTTTAGAACATCCTGGACAGTGAAGAGAACAAATACATCATTTAAGACGTGATGTTGTAGTCGCGAGATGGTAGTAGATACTCCAATATACCACAGTATCAAAACGTTTATTTGGTTAACTTTGCTTATAGATATCAAGATATTACATACACAGTTCTTAGAAGACATTCTACACGACCTGCATATCTAATAACATCATGTCCCGGATGATCAAATATTTTGGTCACGGTAATCGTTACAGTGGTTTGGAGAGAACGATAATGGAAGGCACGGTTCCTGGAGTACGAGGCAGGGGGTGACCAAGACGAAGGTGGCAGAAAATCAAAGAAACCTTCAACATGACGCTGGAGGGAGTAGGAGAACCTGCTAGATACTCATTTTTTCACAGACGGGCTGTGATGAAATCGACGTTCCGCAAGGAACTTGAGAAAATGTATCTTTGATACCATTCCTCTATCTGAGTCAACAATTTCAGACGGTGATGCATCTGTGATGAAATAACGCACAAAAAGCCCAGTTAAATTTATTACGATGAAAAACACGCACTTTTGTTCACCTCTTTAAAAATGTTTTCCTTGTTGATATGTTTCTCATTGAATCAAGTGAACGTGTTTCTTTGGCGCAATTAAAATGAACATCAACTCCCTGCGCGGATACCGCTAGTCTGTGTCTGCACTGAATCTGCTCTATTAACAGTGTACTTATTTCAAAAACGCTGGTCTGTAGGGCTAGGCAATGGGTGCCGTAAGAAATAAGGGTATGCAGTTCGAGTCTTGTGTTTAATCATTTGTTGTTTTCCGGAAGTTTTTTATACTTGTTCACTGTTTATTTATTGATTATAAACAATTATTAGTAACTTAGGCTTTCTATATTGAAGGTCTTAGTTCGATTCTCATTATCTGTGTGTGCCAGGGCATACAATGGGAGCAAAGAATAGTAACACTGCGACCTACAATGCATAAACAATTATTAGTAACGTAGGCTTTCGATATTGACGGTCTTAGTTCGATTCTCATCATCTGTGTGCTGCCAGGGGCATACAATGGGAGCAAAGAATAGTAACACTGCGACCTACAATGCATAAACAATTATTAGTAACGTAGGCTTTCTATATAGACGGTCTTAGTTCGATTCTCATTATCTGTGTAGCTGCCAGGGCATACAATGGGAGCAAAGAATAGTAACACTGCGACCTACAATGCATGTCGTAAGAGGCGACTGAGGTAGGAGCCTAGGAAGGCTACCCTGCTATATTAAAAAGCGTCGCAAAAATCGGATGTGCTGGCCTACTGGAAGGTACATAACTGGCACAATGTACAATCGCTCTTAGTCTCAGATCACATACAAATCTCCGAGTGGTTTAACAAGTGGTCGATATGGAACGTTCGAAGAAGTTCGATTCTCAGGTGGAGCTGAGATTTTTCGACTAGAACTGCTTAAGGAGGTATACGTGGTGTCTTGTCGTAATGTTGAGATCGAAATGTCAAGGCATCTTTGACATGTTCAACTAAATACAACAGTACATCTTATTTTTCGTCCAACTCCGATATGACCAAGTTACTTCGTGGCCATGGGTTTCTGCGAATTTTTCCCAATCCCATAGAAGTGAAAACAAACTGAGATACATCGGAGCAGACGGTGCACGTCTGTCCGTCCCGCTTGGATTATGTCCACTAATATTATAAGAATTTAGGTTGAGATCGAAGCTGTGCAGTACCCATTCCCTCCCAATATTTGCTTTCTCCTCTCCCAAGACAGGATAAGAAAATAGTTGATGTCTCCTCTCCCAAGACAGGATAAGAAAATAGTTATTGTCTCCTCTCCCAAGACAGGATAAGAAAATAGTTACTCTCTCCTCTCCCAAGACAGGATAAGAAAATAGTTACTGTCTTTTTAAACATTATGTAGCTAGAGATATCCTCATTCCTGAGTGTTCAGGTGTGTACCGCCTTATCAGTGAGTCAGGTAGGCAGACAAAAGAAACATCTACATACTTACTCTTTCCCTGCTAACAGTCAACTGTGAAGGATTATAAGGAAGGTAGGATCACAAAGAATTAGTCAGAATGTGAGGTGACATCGGTGCAAAAGAGTAGAGCGTTGTTTGGTTTGTATATCCAGACTGTCTTAGTCCCAACAATGTTTAGTAATATTTCAATGTTTAGTAATATTTCAATGTTTAGTAATATTTCAATGTTTAGTAATATTTCAATGTTTAGTAATATTTCAATGTTTAGGAATATTTCAATGTTTAGTAATATTTCAATGTTTAGAAATATTTCAATGTTTAGGAATATTTTAATGTTTAGGAATATTTCAATGTTTAGGAATATTTCAATGTTTAGTAATATTTCAATGTTTAGGAATATTTCAATGTTTAGTAATATTTCAATGTTCAGTAATATTTCAATGTTTAGTAATATTTCAATGTTTAGTAATATTTCAATGTTTAGTAATATTTCAATGTTTAGTAATATTTCAATGTTTAGTAATATTTCAATGTTTAGTAATATTTCAATGTTTAGTAATATTTCAATGTTCAGTAATATTTCAATGTTTAGTAATATTTCAATGTTCAGTAATATTTCAATGTTTAGTAATATTTCAATGTTTAGTAATATTTCAATGTTTAGGAATATTTCAATGTTTAGTAATATTTCAATGTTTAGGAATATTTCAATGTTTAGGAATATTTCAATGTTTAGGAATATTTCAATGTTTAGGAATATTTCAATGTTTAGTAATATTTCAATGTTTAGGAATATTTCAATGTTTAGTAATATTTCAATGTTTAGTAATATTTCAATGTTCAGGAATATTTCAATGTTTAGTAATATTTCAATGTTTAGTAATATTTCAATGTTTAGTAATATTTCAATGTTTAGGAATATTTCAATGTTTAGGAATATTTCAATGTTTAGGAATATTTCAATGTTTAGGAATATTTCAATGTTTAGTAATATTTCAATGTTTAGGAATATTTCAATGTTTAGTAATATTTCAATGTTTAGTAATATTTCAATGTTCAGTAATATTTCAATGTTTAGTAATATTTCAATGTTTAGTAATATTTCAATGTTTAGGAATATTTCAATGTTTAGGAATATTTCAATGTTTAGGAATATTTCAATGTTTAGGAATATTTCAATGTTTAGTAATATTTCAATGTTTAGGAATATTTCAATGTTTAGGAATATTTCAATGTTTAGGAATATTTCAATGTTTAGGAATATTTCAATGTTTAGGAATATTTCAATGTTTAGGAATATTTCAATGTTTAGAAATATTTCAATGTTTAGTAATATTTCAATGTTTAGTAATATTTCAATGTTTAGGAATATTTCAATGTTTAGGAATATTTCAATGTTTAGAAATATTTCAATGTTTAGTAATATTTCAATGTTTAGTAATATTTCAATGTTTAGAAATATTTCAATGTTTAGTAATATTTCAATGTTTAGTAATATTTCAATGTTTAGTAATATTTCAATGTTTAGGAATATTTCAATGTTTAGTAATATTTCAATGTTTAGGAATATTTCAATGTTTAGTAATATTTCAATGTTTAGGAATATTTCAATGTTCAGGGAAAATTTTTCTTGCCTAGGTTTTTGTTGATCAGAAACAGTCTGATATCTTATCACGAATAGTCAATCGCAATGTTTAGCGATGTGTTGGAATTATTGCCTGTGTGAGAAGGTGGGTGGGAAGTAGTCTATGTGTGAGAAGTACTGACTGTGTGAGAGAGTGTAATGTAATTATTGCCTGTGTGAGAATGTGGGAAGTACTGACTGTGTGAGAAACACTGACTGTGTAAGAAAGTGTGTGGGAATTATTGTTTGTGTGAGAAAGTGGGTATGTGGAGAGGGTGTAGTGTCTGTGTGAGAAAATATTGGAAAGGGGGTTATGTCTATGTGAGAAAGTGGAGGAGGGGAAGAATATGTGTGAGATAGTGTAAGGGGGTCAGTGTTTGTGTGAGAAACTATGTGGCAAATATTGTATGTATGAGATAGTGTTGGGGGAGGGAGGGAGGGTGAAGGGGTGGTTAGTGTCTGTGTGAGAAAATGTTGGAAGTCTAGTCCCTGACGACCCTTGATTGATGAAGAACATGCTCCCTGTGGTTAGCCAAGTTTTGTGAGCTTAAAAATCTAGTTAGCATATTCTTAGTATCACATGTTTGTTGTGGTCAGTTAGCCTAATATTTGGTCACCTTGAAGCCCCTGATACTTTGCTTCCCATTCTAGTCATACAAGTCGACCTACAGTGAAAATGAAAATCGTGGCATATCCCAAAGGACGTAGCCATCAACCACAGTAAACAAGTCGTTGATTTTCTAGGCACCACTTATACGTTCAGTAGTTTGCCATACAATACAAATACGACCTACAGTACAACCTTGATTAACCGTCACCGTCCGGGCCAGGGCTGTGACGGATAACCGAATAGACGGATAACCGAATAGACGGATAACATAAATCTCTTAATACATATGTACAGTAACGTGATTTCACTGCATGGCTTGGGACGAAACTGAAAATAAAATCCTTTAAAAGTGAATAACGCATACATATTGTATTTAATTTTACAAAACGATTAATATAAACTTCACTATAAGAGTAGTCATTTACAGAAATGTATTGTAATACTATAAACCTACGTTACTTTAAAATAATCTATCATCTTCTTCTGTGTCTTTGAGGATCGAACTTTCTGCGCGGCCATGTTCGTTCTGTATCTTACGCAGAAGTAGGATCTATGTTGCATTTGCCTCCTCTTGCATTTCAAACCAGTCGATACACTTTGACATCATTGTTTTTGCTTCTCTATGGCTACTTGTAGGTTTTTGTTTAAGAGCTGATTCTTCATCGTCAGTGGCTAGTTGTAGGTTTTTGTTTAAGAGCTGATCCTTCATCGTCAGTGGCTAGTTGTAGGTTTTTGGTTAAGAGCTGATTCTTCATCGTCAGTGGCTAGTTGTAGGTTTTTATTTAAGAGCTGATCCTTCATCGTCAGTGGCTAGTTGTAGGTTTTTATTTAAGAGCTGATTCTTCATTGTCAGTGACTAGTTGTAGGTTTTTGTTTAAGAGTTGATCCTTCATCGTCAGTGACTAGTTGTAGGTTTTTATTTAAGAGTTGATCCTTCATTGTCAGTGGCTAGTTGTAGGTTTTTGGTTAAGAGCTGATTCTTCATTGTCAGTGACTAGTTGTAGGTTTTTGTTTAAGAGTTGATCCTTCATTGTCAGTGACTAGTTGTAGGTTTTGGTTAAGAGCTGATTCTTCATTGTCAGTGACTAGTTGTAGGTTTTTGTTTAAGAGTTGATCCTTCATCGTCATCAATTTCTATTTCTTCAATGGTAGTTACACTAGAAACAACTTTATTTTAGACGATGACGGATAACAGAAACCGGCGGTTAATCGAGGTTTTACTGTACTTTTACTATGCAGACACGACCAACTGTTGCGATTGAAATTCTTCTGTCAGGGCAATGACACGTTATCACCTTGTTAGTTAGACAGCATTTAAAAATAAATATCTGATTTCCTATGCTTAAAGATGTCAATTCTCTAAATATAAATGCAAATAATTCACAAGAAACATTTCAGATTAGTAAATACGTTGCTGCGCTACAAAACATTGCAAGTACAGATTGGTCTACATGTGCCACTATATAATATATCCAATCAGAATAGTTTATTAGAGACGTGCGAATAGTAATCATTCGTTACCCGAATACATATTATTAACTAGAATCCGGAAGTAACGAGTATGACCTAGGAAAAAGTATTCGATACTGTATGTGTCAAGTATTCGCTACTGTATGTGGCAACTATTCGTTCTGTAACCAGTATTCGTGATCAGCTTTGATGGTCTCACTATGACCAATCAGACCTAATACCATCCTACAGTATATGACTCGAGATGTGGTATTTAAAAGTGGTTTTTTTCTGTTTGTAAAAATAACAGTTATCCGTCTATACCAGCGTTTCCCAAAGTGGGGTACGCTCTCCAGTGGCGCTGAAGCGTTCTAGGTGGGCGATAGTGGGTTCAGAAGAATTTGGGGGTTGTTCAGGCAATTTGGGAAAGGTGGCTCCTTAAAGAAGAAATTAATCATAAATATTTTAAAATAAATTATTTTCGTGATTTTGCGATTGAAAAATCATTTAAAATTTGAATTCTGCATTTAAATTCATCTTATGCCTGTCTTACATGATCCATTTTTTTCATACATTTCCTATTTCATGCATATAATCATTTTAAAATTGACCATGTACTGCAGAAATATATGTTTTATGTCAAAGAGAAATAGAACATGTATATATGTAGAGAGGAGGGCAAATGTTATAATGAGGCTTATAAAGTTTAGATGTAGTGGCGGAGGGGTATAAGTGTGGCAAGGGCAGGGCGTAAAGTTAGATGTCAAAGGCATGGGCGTTATAAAGTTGTGTAAAGGGGCGGCGTTATAAAGTTTATGATTGAAAGTGGGCAGGGGGTAAGTTATGATGCAAAGTGGCGTGGCAAAGGATGGCAAAGTGGCATGGGCGTTAAAAAGTTGATTAAGTGCGCGGTGTTAAATTATGATGCAGGGGTGAAATGTTTGAATCTATGGTTATAAATTTGTATAGTTGAGAATAATATACACACACTTTGGCCGAATATGGATGTGTCTGTCCTACATGTCGTAGGGGCAAAATAGAGGCTCAACGCTATGTAGTTATCAGTTCAAATCCCAACAGATCACCAAGAGTGGTCCACTCAAGTAACGATTATTTGAAATATGCGAGTACTCATTACATTTCGAAGTACTCGAATGAAGTTATTAAACGATGTTTTCACATTACATTGCAACTGTTCTTGATGTACCCAGCATACGTTACTAGCTTCCCATTAGAAAACTGATATAGGCTGCTCGATATCTTGGACATCATCCTTCAAACTACATAATTGTGTACGTGATATCAGACTATATCAATGACACCAACAATCACTCAGTTAGTTTGTCGCCCGAGTGGTTACCGGGGCCCAAATTTGGGGTGTAAAGAATAGAACCACTGTTATCTGCCACGCATGTCGTAAGAGGCGACTAAGGAGGTTTGGATGAAATCGGATGCACATGTCCTAAACGTGTAGAAGTCTATGCGTTTAGGGCCTACCAAACCAATGTAAACGTATACACGTTCTTGGCAAAGATTAAACATATCACAAAGAGTGATTAAAATTGGTCGTAAAGAACGAACGCAAAGAAGTTAGTTTGTTCCTTTCGTGCCAAAGGCGGCACATGGCGATCAGCAGTTGGAGATCTCGTATGGTTTTACATCCCAATAGTTTACTTTCTTGTAGGATTGTTCTTCGAAGATGGTCTTAGGTCTTCCCGTTTTCTTTTCCCAACTGGTGACCACATAAGGACTTGTCTCTTTCCGTCTGATCACTCAGTAACGAGCGCTAAATAAAGAGTAACGAATACTACTACATATTTAGTAGTAACTAAAACGCACATCACTACTGTTTATTCTGAATTTTCTTGATATGTACGATTTTTGACAGTTTTCCAACAAGCGGTACACTTAAGTTGCTAAGTGGCTTCACGAATGAAATTATTGCTGGGTTTTTTGCAGTAATGGGCGTATGATTACGATAATAAACAGCACAACGGGGCGTATTTGATGGAAGGAAAAAGTGTACACATACCGTAGCTGTTAAAAAAAATATGCGAAATTGAAGAGAATGAAACAGGTTAGAAAATAGGTTCTGTGTATAAACTATTTTGAAGATATTCAAAATCAAGCTGATGCTATAAATAAGAAAGAGAAAATTGAGATATTTTGGACATATAAAGAGAGAAGAAGGGCTGGAGAAAAACCATCAGGGAAGGAGGCATACCGGTAAAGAGAAAGAGAGGAAGACCACGAGGAAGATTTTTTCATGATGTAACTAATGAACATGACGGCTGCAGAGGCGGGACTTCTGGCATACGAGAAAGAGAAATTCCGGAGGACTGTTGGGGTGAAAGACATGGTACTGTTGAAAACAATAGTAAAAGACAATTGACGTAAAGCAGACAAGAGGAAGACAACACTTTATGTGGGAGTGAATGTGATTATATTTATATGGTATACCGTGCTCACAACAACATCGGTAGACGACAAAAGTTTGAGGATTGCAGGAGGAAAGTTGGAATTACATTGACGTAAATACATAAAACGTTCACTAACTTGTACAAAATATAGATGTGTCTTGTCTATTTCCATTGCTGATGTCAGAACGGTAGAGAAAACATTGACACGGCGATGACTTCCTCCATACTAGCGCACTGAATGTTTGAACTGGTCTAGTCGGCGAGGTGTACCCAAAGTATTTACACTTGCTAATCTTTTGCAATGTTCCAACTTAAATACTTCAGTCCAATAGAGGTTTTCGTCTTGTTTCTCAGTGTTTTTGGTGTGTTAAGGAATGTGAGGTTTGTAACAGTAGAAGTAGTAGCAGTAGGGAAGTCCAGACGGTTAATTAAGAGATCAGGAGGTACTTTCCAATGTAAGGTTACAGTAAATATGTTACAATTACATAGTAATCAAAGATATACGTAGTAACATATAGGGACCATATTACAAGTACATAGTAGTCAATGATAGTAGAGATATACGTAGTAACATATAAGGACCATACTATAAGTACATAGTAGTCAATGATAGTAGAGATATACGTAGTAACATATAAGGGCCATATTGCAATGACATAGTTAAAAGGTTTTAGGTTTTAAGACGAAGAATTGTCTCCACTGCACCGGGTTTGAAGAATATTAGAGATATACATAGTAGACAAGAATATTAGAGATATACATAGTAGACAAGAGTATTAGAGTACATAGTAGACAAGAATTAGAGATTTAATAGAGATCAGAGGACTTTCGAGAGATATACATAGTAGACAATGAATATTAAAGATATACTAGTAACATAAGAATATTAAATACATAGTAGCAATGAAAATTAGAGATATACTAGTAAGACAAGAATATTAGAAGATACATAGTAGTCAAGATAGTAGAGATATACATAGTAGACAAGAGCTATTGAATGACATCGTTAAAAGTGTTTAGGATATTAGAGAAGAATAGTTAGACTAAGAATATTAGAGATATACATAGTAGACAAGAATATTAGAGATATACATAGTAGACAAGAATATTAGAGATTTACATAGTAGATAAGAATATTAGAGAGATATACATAGTAGACAAGAATATTAGAGAGATATACATAGTAGACAAGAATATTAGAGATATACATAGTAGACAAGAATATTAGAGATATACATAGTAGACAAGAATATTAGAGAGATATACATAGTAGACAAGAATATTAGAGATATACATAGTGGACAAGAATATTAGAGATATACATAGTTGCACATAGGGACTATGTCACAACTACACAACAGTCCCAGATTGTAGAGACATACAAAGTCCCAGATTGTAGAGGCATACAAAGTCCCAGATTGTAGAGACATACAAAGTCCCAGATTGTAGAGACATACAAAGTCCCAGAGATGTCCCAATCTATTCCCCGAAAACTAGAGGGAATATTGTACAACACATCCCTACAGATAGGTCTTAATTTTATAAAGCAACGCCTTAACTTTGTAAAACAGTTTTATTTTGATAAAGCAATGTCTCACCTGTCAAAAGTCTTACCTTTATAAAGCTATGTCTTACCTGTGTCAAACAGTCTTATATTTATAAAGCAATGTATTAACTTTGTAAAACACAGTCTTATCTTATAAAGCTATGTCTTACCTGTGTCAAACAGTCTATATTATAAGATGTATTCTTGAAACAAAGTCTTATCTTTATAAAGCTATGTCTTACCTGTGTCAAATTAATTCATTTTATATGATCTTATTTTACATATATATATTACACAAGATGTATACATGATCCAGCATACAGGGCCGTGCGGTTTATTTTCTCAGTATGATGCAAGTCTTCGAAATGCCGCCCCTTAAATCTTTCTTTTTTACTTTAAAATAACCTTCAATTGTAATTTTGATTTGCTGTTTATGCTGCCCCCCTACGGTATCGCCTGATGCGACCGCCTCTCTGTATCATATCACGACACGGCCCTGCCAGCATAGAATACAATGGATATAGTCCAGCAGGTCAAGAAAGCACAAATTAATACACACAAATCACTCTCTATTACTCTAGTTATCAAGTATGCTTTACACAATACCATCCCTCTCCATCTGTTTCTGACAACACGTAAGCCTTCAACAAACCATTACATAGTTCCTCGATTTCTCAAACTACACATTCCTGACCCACTCCTTCCAATCCTAATCCACACGATCTCAGCCAGGTCTAGACGGTTGTTAAGAGTTCTAGATAAAAGATCCCAGGCCAGAGTGAAGTCAATGATGTGATGAAGGGTAAGGAAGTTCACGCACTGTTGGGTGTCTTTTATAACGGGTATGTTGTGGGTTTGCCTGATGTGTTTGATCCATTTCCCACCCATTCTTCAGTGTGCACTAGAGATAAGCCGTATGAATGCTACCTGGTCTCATTGTTCCTACTTCCTCCAAGTCCTAGATCCTGACATTGTTCATGAATGTCCCGTAGTTCAAGGGCTATGGCTAATGGATTAGACGCAAGTCCGATGCAGAAGAAGCCGTGTTCAATTCCCGAGGCCAAGTTTACTGTCGGGCATAAATAAAAATCATAACTGAACAGGTCTGCGACTATACTGACATGAAGCCGTTACATTCCTCAGTCTCATGTCTGCCCCCATCCAAGTCCTAGACTGCACTAGATATGAAGCCGTTACATTCCTCAGTCTCATGTCTACCCCCATCCAATCCTAGACTGCACTAGAATGAAGCCGTTACATTTCTCAGTCTCATGTCTGCCCATCCAAGTCCTAGACTGTACTAGACATGAAGCCGTTACATTCCTCAGTCTCATGTCTACCCATCCAAGTCCTAGACTGTACTAGACATGAAGCCGTTACATTCCCCAGGCTCATGTCTGCCCATCCAAGTCCTAGACTGCACTAGACATGAAGCCGTTACATTCCCCAGTCTCATGTCCCACCCATCCAAGTCCTAGACTGCACTAGACATGAAGCCGTTACATTCCCCAGGTCTCATGTCTCCCCAATCCAAGTCCTAGACTGCACTAGACATGAAGCCGTTACATTCCTCAGTCTCATGTCTACCCCCATCCAAGTCCTAGAATGCACTAGACATGAAGCCGTTACATTCCTCAGTCTCATGTCTACCCCCATCCAAGTCCTAGACTGCATAAAAAAGCGGTGTTAACGGCAGTAACAACATTTGTTTCTAATCTTTCTATTATTTTGTTGTTTGATGTCAATCCCCTAGGAAGTACCAGCGTACACTCATTCTTCTCAGTGTCATACTTCTTGCAAATATTTTTCAGTCTTGAAATATTTCCTCACGTTCTTGTCTTGAACATTTGAACATTTGGAACATTTGAACATTTGGACATTTGAACATTTGAACATTTGAATATTTGTTCTCCTAACCAAAATAAAATACTTGTCTAATGTCGACTATGTTAATTGGTCTCGTTGATTTTACTTGGCTTTTTACAACTCTTTGTTCGCCCGAGTGGTTACCGGGGCCCAAATTGGGGTGTAAAAATAGAACCACTGTTACCTGCAACGCATGTCGTAAGAGGCGACTAAGGAGGTTTGGCTGAAATCGGATGCATGTGTACTATACATGTAGAAGTCTATGCGTTTAGGGCCTATCAAACCAATATGCAACGTATACACGTTCTTGGCAAAGATCAAACATATTCAAAGAGTGATTAAAATTGGTCGTAAAGAACGAACGCAAAGAAGAAGAAGACAACTCTTTGTTACAATTTCTTTGTTACAAATATACTTGAAGATATCAATGATGAATGCATGTAGGTTATATATGTGTATACTAATATGTATGTGTACGGTTTTTGTTAGTCTCATATAAATATAAGAAGCATAAAGGATAATCGTCTGTGTCTACACTATTCGAATCTGACTTGATTTGCTTTGTTGAGTAGTCGATTTTCTTTGTTGTGTTGTCTACGCTGTTGGAAAGACAAGACAACGCAAGGATCGTTTATTTGAAGATCTAGCTGATTGTGGAGACAACGCAAGGATCGTTTATTTGAAGATCTAGCTGATTGTGGTCTTTTTTTCTCTCATTTTTTTCGATCCAGAAGCACTTGAGCTTTCGGCTCGGTGCCATGGACATCGTAACCCTTCGGTTTGGTGCCACGAACACCGTAAATCTGGAGAAGTTGTGACTTTTCTGTCAGCCCGCGGAACTGAACTGCACTCACAGGGGGCTTGTCACCTGTCGTCCAACGCGCTAGGAACACGCTGGGCAGGTGGGCGATTGTGATCTTAAAAACGCTCATCTTAGCAACTGGACGCCAGAGAAATAAAAGTAATGAATCAAATCAGTATTTGACAATTGTTGTTTGTTTTACGTGATCCTAAAATACTAAGTTTAATGTTTACTTGTTGACCATAGAATAAATAAATACTCGTTGTGACCTGCAGATAATCTTGTTATGGTAAGTTAGCACAAACTATTGTATTATTGAGCAGCTCATAGAAACCCCTACCCCATGTCCCCATACTGTTAGATAACTACAACTATGACTCTTGTCCGGGAATAGACAGAAAAATTCCAAATTCTCCAGCTTTTTAATGATACAACATGGCACTTGCTCGAAAGTTTCCATCTCTATCAATGCTGGATCACTGAAGAAGAAGATGAGGAAGACTAATTATTGTAACTCTCAGATGTTTGGCTGATTAGATGTGGTGAAGGATACAATGATAATAGCTACGGAACCAAAGGGAGCAGAGAACGGAGTCGATAACACGCTTGGATAATAACAACGTGTTCCGCTAATTCCAGAGTTAGGGACCAACTTGATTCCAAACTATTGTCAGTGTGCACGGTGTGACTACATATTTTCTGATCCTTTACTTGGGAATCTATATTACAAATACATCAGAAGTCACAGTAGGGCTTCAAATGATATCCAAGTTTATACAAGAGACAACATTGAATATATAAACCGTCTGCGTATTGCTGGGCTCGCAAGGAGCAAAGAATAGTAACACTTGCAACCTACAGGGCATGTCTAAGAGTAGACTAAGATATGGGCATAGGGACGCAACCTAGTAAATAAAAAGCATAGCAGAAATCGGATGTGCTGGCCTACTTGAAGGCGCATAACTGGCACAATACAACGTACAATCGTTCCTAGGCTCAGATCACATGTAAATCCCAAAGAGTGTTTAACAAATGGTCGCTATGGAACGTTTGAAGAAGAAGAATATATAGACAATATATCAAGCGAACGAAAGGAAGAAACTTCAAACGACCTAGCACCATCAGAATAAAACATCTTAAGAAATACTGCAGTCTCGCAGGTAAAAACTGCTTTTTTGTTGCTGATCAAAGTTTAACGTATAAATATAAAAGCAAATTGCAAGATAACACAAATGAATTCCAATGTGTGTAAAATACATGTAAGACGTGAAGAAATTCACTTCTGTTTTATCCTTTTTCTTGATTAAGGCCTTTCAGTCGAAACGTTGCTGTGTATCGTTACAGGTTTTGTTTATTTTGTAAAACTACAGTATTTTGTTTGTACGTGTTTTGCCATTTAAATACATGAACATTTGTACATCCACATAGTGGATGTACAAATGTTCATGTATTGTAGGAAACTATGAGAATCAGTCGTGCCTCACGCCCACTTAACAACTACCTTTCAACATCTGATGATGGAGACTGAGCACCTATTCGTCCGCCCGAAGTGCAATGCTCCCATTTCAGTAATCAATGCACCAAAAACAAATCATCATCAGGTGCTGTGCCGACTGGCATATGCGATCATGGGTCTCCACAAAACTATGTCTCTGGTGTTTGCTATCATCTCAGATGTTGACGCTCTTCCATGCCAAGTAGTCAGGCTATTCAAAACTGTCTCTCCCTCTGTCTTGTCTCATCTCGATTTAACCAGTTCTTACAATGTGTTCTAAACAAATAACTTTTAAAACCTGTCTTGGTTTGGTAATTAAGGAAGATATTTCAAATAAAACAGTAATCATCTACTGACATACAGGGTGTTCAACTTAAAAGCAGCCTATGAATGGAGTTAATCTGGAATATATGTATGGAAATGAGAAGATTCAGTTATGACGTAGTATAGGTCAAGGTTGTGTGATGGTGTGAAATTGGAGTGCGGGAAAGGGCGATGAACAAATGCGACGTAGGACGAGCTAGTCAGAACCGGTTTAAATAGTATATAAACACAACGCGTTAGGTTATCTGGCAACTTTCGATTTGTCAATGGGCTGCAATTATCTTGAACACCCTGTACTTTCCACCACTGTTATAATTTGAAGATGGATAAAGACATTTTTGTAGAAACGGTTATTGTTTTTTTTTTATTGATATACTTTCTTAACTAAGCCATGGTTTGTGTTTTGTTTATCTTTCTTAATACACGTCAGGTTGTAAAACGAATATTTATAGAGCACGGTATTCTGCTTTCTGTTATTCTGAATGACATCGCAGGTAAGGGGGGATTCTTGTACGAGTTGTAGCACTTACATGAACGAATGAGTCTATACCACATTTCTCTGCGTTTCTAGTAGTCAAAGAAGAAATTAACTTGGTATACAAACTGTTTGATTTTTCAAACAGACTTGCGGTGATTAAGACATTAAGGAATAAATGTGGGCTGAAGACAAGGTACTGTAGTGTTACAAGATTCAAAAACAATGACAATACATAGTAACGTTTCGATCAAAAGGCCTTTATAAAGGAAAGGATATAACAGTATCACAAAATGTTAAATCAAGGTTATATTATATTACAAGTTAATTTTAACAATAAGGAATTATTATTAATATATAATAAAGTATAATATTATAAAGTATTATGAATATTTTTCATCAATAAGTAACCATAGACTCATAGAACTGAGTAATATTGCAAAAACGCTTACAGTGTTCTATCAAATATATACAAAAACAAGCCCTTCAAATATATACAAAACAAGCCCTCAAGTCTAAACTAGGTCAGGGTTTCCCCGGTCAGTTATTTGGCCAAATATTAGAGCTGTGACCCAATGTGTAGAAAATGTTTGTGGTCCAAGTTGGTACCGAACCCCGGAAATAGCACAGCACGTGGTAACTAGGGAAGCTTGCTACGACTTCGCTATAGGCGTCCCTCTAGTCCACTTAAGCGCCCCTCTGTTCCGCTGAAATTCAAACTAATTGCTGAGCCCTAAGGCTGTACTTCCTTATTAGTTGTAAACTCCCCCCCCCCCCCCAAATCACCACTTCTGTTATTGTCATGACCTAGTTACAGTATCCTAGTTATTAGATCGATATATTCAAAGACAAAACTAGGTCACATATCTGTATGAAACATATATAGAAGAAATTAATGACGCTCAACTGAAGTAGCCTTGAACTCCACCTGTCTTCTTCTTCTTTGCGTTCGTTCTTTACAACCAATTTTAATCACTCTTTGTGATATGATTTGATCTTTGCCAAGAACGTGTATACGTTGCACATTGGTTGGTAGGCCCCTAAACGCTTAGACTTCTACACGTTTAGGACACATGCATCCGATTTCAGCCTAACCTCCTTAGTGGCCTCTTACGACATGCGTGGCAGGTAACAGTAGTTCTATTCTTTACACCCCAAATTTGGGCCCCGGTAACCACTCGGGCGACTCCACCTGTATCAAACAGGAAGTTCTTGAATTGACCCGACAACACAATCAGACCAACATTTCATGAGAGTCTATTTGTAGTGTTTCTAGAAGTTTAGAAAATAGATTATGTTAATCATACCTTTAAGCGCCCATGTGGTGTCGGGGTCAGAAAGGGAAGCAAGGAATAGTACCACTACGGCCTACAATGCACGTCGTAAGAGGCGACTGATGTAGGACTAGGGTAGCTACTCTAGTAAATAAAAAGCACAGCAGAAATCGGATGTGCTTTCCTACTTGTAGGCGCATACCTGGCACAACATAAGTCGTTATTAGACTCAGATCACATACAAATCACACAGAGTGATTAACAAATGGCCGATATGGAGCGTTCGAAGAAGAAGGTTAATACCTCCAATGGAAAAACTGAGCGTGACACCCGAATTGTGCAGACTTGGACGGACTCGTATTCTGAACAAGGTAAATGCATTAAGTGTTCTTAGTGAAAATATTGGTCCTTAGACAATTAGTATATAGAACATCTACTGAACATTCTAGTTCTCAGTGGAAAGTATGGCTTTCCACAAAACTCTATTTGAAGGTGGACTATTTTCTATTAAAGTATGTTGTTCTCGTGTAGAAATGGAAGGGGGTAATATATGCTTTTGTGATCTTCTGTTACAACTCACACGCAGACATATCGACAGATTACCAAGCATACACGCAAGATAAATGAACACGCCATCATGATGACAGACACTTTGGCAGATTAATTTATAACACCCATCCGAGTGTACAATGATGAGATGACATGTTCAAACTCGCCGCGGGAGCCCCCATTATCAGAATTATTATGCGTTGCTCAGCGCAACATCTACCATTGTGCACAAATTTAATACCCTCTAGGGTCATTATCATCATCGTGTGCCGAGCCGGTTGGTGTTGGTGATTAGCTATCTTTACAGATGTTTATGATATCGACTATCACAGAGAACCACACTGAAAAAGTATAACGAGTACAGAGCAAGAGGAAGACCACGCAAAAAATGGAGGCTAAACGAAAACGTGAAAGACACAAAAAACGACCTGGAGGAGAACAGCAGAACAAGAACTGTAAGAAATGAATCACAATTGAAACATATTACACAGGATAAGAATGATGTGTATTTGTTGCTGTCCTAAATGCCAGGGGCGTAACAGGTTAAAGAGTTGATGTTAGATCTAAATGGTCTTAGATGAGATCATTAATTCTCCTATAAATGTCACATGTACGTCGTCTCCTGAACTGTCGTATATCATTTGCTTATTGTTCATGACTCGCTTCCATTATGACATTATTAATTTACCTCAAGCCGGAGAACTTTCTAAAAAAACCAAGAACTAGTAATAACTCATACGTAACTCTCCTGTTGTAGACTTTCTCCATTTCTCCCCATTCACAGCACATGTGCTAGAACGACTGTTAAACTTCCGTCAGTTTGGTAAAAATGAAATCTGACAAGTAGTGTTAGAGATAACCTGCATGCTCTAGATCACTGTCACCGTGTTACGTCGCGGACTCTCCATGTATTATTACTTTTGCAGCTGAAAATTGTTTTATATCTGCTCTATAATAAAATTGTTTTACAGCTGCTCTATAATAAAATTGTTTTACAGCTGGTCTATAATCAAATTGTTTTACAGCTAGTCTATAATAAAATTGTTTTACAGCTGGTCTATAATAAAATTATTTTACAGCTGGTCTATAATAAAATTGTTTTACAGCTGGTCTATAATAAAATTGTTTTACAGCTGGTCTATAATCAAATTGTTTTACAGCTGGTCTATAATCAAATTGTTTTACAGCTAGTCTGTAATAAAATTGTTTTACAGCTGGTCTATAATAAATTATTTTCAGCTGCTCATAATAAATTGTTTTACAGCTGGTCTATAATAAAATTATTTTACAGCTGGTCTATAATAAAATTGTTTTACAGCTGGTCTATAATAAAATTATTTTACAGCTGGTCTATAATAAAATTGTTTTACAGCTGGTCTATAATAAAATTGTTTTACAGCTAGTCTATAATAAATTGTTTTACAGCTGCTCTATAATCAAAAATTTTTTTACAGCTGGTCATAATAAATTGTTTTACAGCTGGTCTATAATAAAATTATTTTACAGCTGGTCTATAATAAAATTGTTTTACAGCTGGTCTATAATAAAATTGTTTTACAGCTGGTCTATAATAAAATTGTTTTACAGTGGTCTATAAAACATTATTTACAGCTGGTCTATAATCAAATTGTTTTACAGCTGGTCTATAATAAAATTGTTTTACAGCTAGTCTATAATAAAATTGTTTTACAGCTGGTCTATAATAAAATTATTTTACAGCTGGTCTATAATAAAATGTTTCAGGTCTATATAACATTATTTACAGCTGGTCTATAATAAAATTGTTTACAGCTGGTCTATAAAATTGTTTACAGCTAGTCTATAATAAATTGTTTTACAGCGGTCTATAATGAATTAAATTTCCGAGCCATTCGACCTTAGGTGAAGGTGTCCTCAATTTTAGACCTATTGCAGGAGGTAGGAGGCAACTTGAGGTGTGAACGAGTGTGATTGACTCATAACCGTCTCGAGTCCGAGCCGATATGCGAATGCTTACCCATTACGCTAACCCGTCCCACTACAGCTCGTATACACCCAGTAATATATATCCGTTTTTCTTAGTTTTCTCTAGTTGAATTCACCAGTACCTATGAACACTATCTAGAGCACTATATAGAGTACTTTTTTTGGGGGGTCGATCCAAAAGCACTTGAGTTTCAACTCTTCGGCTCGGTGCCATCGATATTGTAACCCTTCGGTTCGGTGCAAGGAACACCGTAAATCTGGAGAACCTGTGGCTTTTCTGCCAACCCGCGGAATTGAATTGCACTCACCGAGGGCTTGCACCCGCTCCAACGGCTACGAACACGCTGGGCAAACAGCACTATAAGGAACACATTATATAACACTATCTATAACGTTACGGCATATTGGAAAACAAGATGTTGGGCACGTACTTTACTTGGACCACCGGTACATAATGGGTGATATAGTCAGTATGACGTCAACGAGATTTACTTACTAGTTTGTATTGCGTCAGCTCTATCAAACAAAACCACTTGCTAACTATAACTACAATTTATGACTTGTCTGAATCGTGCTAGAGAGTATGGGTACCTTATGCTGTATAACCCGTTAAGCCCATACAGCAACATAGCACAGGCACATCTGAACTTCAGCCCAAACTAGTTCCTGGTGTTTGACACGAGTATCCAATTGAGACTGGGTCTACAGGAGAGCCGTTGATGTCAGGAAGAGTAAACAACTTCAACTGAGAGTTTCAAACCTGGGATCACATGCTTAGGATACTTCTTCTTCTTGAACGCTCATATCGATCACTTTTAACCACCTGTGGATTTGTATGTGATCTGAGCCTAAGTTGACATTGTAAGCCAGCTGTGCGCCTCAAGTGAGACCAGCACATCCGATTTCTGCGATGCTTTTTATTTACTAGGGTAGCGTCCTAGGTCCTACATCAATCGCCTTTACAACATAAGGTATTAGGTTACAGTGGTACTATCTTTGCTTCTATTCGGGCACCGCACCACATGGGTGGGCTAGGATACAGTTACTACTGCTATCTTAGAGGTCCTTGGCACCACATGGGTGGGCTAGGATACAAGTTTACTAACGCTATGTGTAGGGTCTCATATTAATATTAAATAAGTACTTTCTCCTTACACAAAGATAACGTTACTGCTGTAGAATTTCAACAATAGTGGAGACAAAAAGAGAGAGATATATTTTACAATAGTGGAGAAAGAAAGAGAGAGAGAGAGAGATAGTTACAATAGTGGAGACTGAAGGGATATATATTTACAATAGTGGAGACTGAAAGATATATATATTTACAACAGTGGAGACTGAAGGGATATATATTTACAATAGTGGAGAAAGAAAGAGAGAGATATATTTACAATAGTGGAGAATGAAGGGATATATATTTACAATAGTGGAGAATGAAGGGATATATATTTACAACAGTGGAGAATGAAGGGATATATATTTACAACAGTGGAGAATGAAGGGATATATATTTACAACAGTGGAGAATGAAGGGATATATATTTACAATAGTGGAGAATGAAGGGATATATATTTACAATAGAAAAAGTCAAATCTAACAAAACTATATAAGAAATTGCATGAAAGTATTGTAGAGAAATATCTCATATGTGCTAACTTACCAGCGCAAGTTTGTACTAGCTAGTCTTTCGTTCTGTTTCCAATTTGTAGCGTGTCAACGGAAGCTTCTAGATTTGATAACACCTGCAAGAAAACGAAGAAAACATGGTTACATAAGAACTGGAAATCGAATACGTCAGGTCGGTATTGTAATAAGAAATGTGCATGGTATTAAGTAGAGGGAGAGGGTGATAGAATAAACGATAGGCACATCATGTTAGTTACATTGTCAGCTCTTACAGAGAGAGAGAGAGAGTGAGTTAGGAGGAGGAGAGTGTGATGTAGGAGGGTTTCCCATCTCTCGCTGATATCTTTAAAGTTGTAGTAAAACTCGTCGGAATCGTTTTGTTTGCTTATGTGATACCATACATACGTGTCTTTGTTCTTTTTTTCCGATCCAGAAGCACTTGAGCTGAAAGCTCTTCGGCTCGGTGTCATGGACATCGTAACCCTTCGGCTCGGTGCCACGAACACCGTAAATCTGGGGAACCTGTAGCTTTTCTGCCAGTCCGCGGAGTTGAACCCGTACTTACAGAGCACTAGTCACCCGTAGTCCAACGCGCTACGAACACGCTTGGCACGCGGGCGTCTTTGTCCTTAAACGCCAATTACTACGTATCATCGCAGCCTTGCTCGGTTTTCCAGATCTGATCTGATCCGCTCTGACCAGATCAGATTTGTAGGTTTCCGCACATCGTCTGAATAGTAAGGGACACTAGTGATAAGGAAAGCAAACCGTCACGCAAAAATGCGTAAAAGTAGCAGTGTTTACCAACAAAGCATTCCTGTATAGTACAAGCACCTATCTCAACATTAAGTTCGGATTAACGAGGTTCTACTAATATATACGGTGTGTTTTTTTAAGTTGACGGTGAGCTTTCAGTAGCATGCAATACAATGAACAAAAATCAATGCTGCTCAATAATACCTATAATCCGAACAAACATTCGAAACATTAAGTTCGGACTAGCGAGGTTCTACAACTATATACAGAAGGTTAAATAAAGTAGATGGGAGCTTACAATTACTACAATGTAACGAACAAAAATCAGGGTTACTGAACAATTTTTATTACCCGAACAATCCTCGCCAACATTAAGTTCGGATAGCGAGGTTCTACTACTATATACGAAGATTAACAAAACGTGGATGGGAGCTTATTGTTACCTATAATGTAACAATCACAAAACAGTGCTACTCAACAATCTCTATAATCCGAACAAGCATCGCAAAATTGAGTTCAGACCGCAAGGTTCTATTAATTAATTATATATATATATATATATATATAGGTAGGAACGACCAACACGGCGGTAGCAGCAGGACATCAAAGAGACAGTGAACACGACTCTGGAGGAGGCAGGAGAACTTGCTAGATAGAGAGTTTTTCAGGCGGGCTGTGATAAAAGTGACGTTCCACAATTGACATGCTACTTGACGATGATATATATATATATATATATATGGAGAGAGAGAGAGAGAGGCACGCACACAGGGAGCCCGTACTGTTTTATTGGCTCTCACTATCAGCTAACAACCAATGAGAGTGTTAGGACAAAGCATTCAAGATCACACTGACATGAAAGTAGTTGCAACGACAAACATACGGACAGAACAATCCACTTGTCTAGTAGTCTCAGCATGAGGGTTTCATGAAGAATTTGGTGAAAGTAAGCTCAAGAGGTATTCAAATCTCTGGTGAGACTAAGTACATTAGTGGGATCTCCAGAGACACATGTGACGAGGAAGTGAAAACACATGCATTCAAGAATAGTTTCTGTCTGGGCTGAGGGTTAATGGTTGACAGAACCATACTTCACTGATGTACTCTAGGCGGACACACAGTCATATAGTCTCTGTCATGAGATGGTGATAAAAGTTGTACATCTAGTGTTGATGAGAGAGGTATTTGAGTTAAGTAAGTGAAGTAGATGTGTGAAGTTAAAATGGGGAAGTAGATGTGTGAAGTTAAAATGTGGAAGTAGATGGGTGAAGTTAAAATGTGGAAGTAGATGGGTGAAGTTAAAATGTGGAAGTAGATGGGTGAAGTTAAAATGTGGAAGTAGATGGGTAAAGTTAAAATGTGGAAGTAGATGGGTGAAGTTAAAATGTGGAAGTAGATGTGTGAAGTTAAAATGGGAAGTAGATGGTGAAGTTAAAATGTGGAAGTAGATGGGTGAAGTTAAAATGTGGAAGTAGATGGTGAAGTTAAAATGTGAAGTAGATGGTGAAGTTAAATGGGAAGTAGATGTGTGAAGTTAAAATGGGAAGTAGATGTGGAAGTTAAAATGTGAAGTAGATGGTGAAGTTAAAATGTGAAGTAGATGGGTGAAGTTAAAATGTGAAGTAGATGGGTGAAGTTAAATGGGAAGTAGATGTGAAGTTAAAATGGGAAAGTAGATGTGTGAAGTTAAAATGTGGAAGTAGATGTGTGAAGTTAAAATGTGAAAGTAGATGTGTGAAGTTAAAATGGAAGTAGATGTGAAGTTAAAATGGGAAAGTAGATGCGTGAAGTTAAAATGGGAAAGTAGATGTGTGAAGTTAAAATGGGAAAGTAGATGTGTGAAGTTAAAATGTGGAAGTAGATGGGTGAAGTTAAAATGGGAAGTAGATGGTGAAGTTAAAATGTGGAAGTAGATGGGTGAAGTTAAAATGTGGAAGTAGATGTGTGAAGTTAAATGGGAAGTAGATGTGGAAGTTAAAATGTGAAAGTAGATGGTGAAGTTAAAATGGGAAGGAAGGTGAAGTAAAATAACCAGTAAAGGAAAGGGTGAAGTGAAAAGTGCGGAGAGGGTGAAGTAAAAGTGAAGAGATGGTGAAGTGAAAAGTTGAAGGAGATAGTGTGAGAAAAGAGGAATGATAGATGTGTGAATTTGTTGGAGAATATGAAGAGAGATGGTGAGGTAAATAGGAGAATGGAGAACATGTACAAATGTTAATATGTATTAAATTGTGACGTGGTTGCTTAAGGAAAGTGTAGGTAAAAGAGAGTGTGATGTAGTATTCCTGCCTTGAGTGACAGAGCATTCTCGAGTAAGGACGTATACTTCAAGAGCAAGGTTATTGTCAAGATTACAGGCGCATGTATGAGCGAGGGCGTATGTATGAGTGAATTATCTTGGCTTTGATTTCTACGCCGATGCTTTGATGTCTACACTGACATCTGTACACAACAAACAAAATATGGGTTACGTCCATCAAGCTGGAATTGTTTATTATCTACAAATGAGAAACATTAGTTCTATAGACGAAGGTGTGCTAGAAGTGTCAAATATACAGAGGTAACGACCTGGATTCACGTACACTTAACTGTTAGTCTGATTTACGTTATAAGCACTAGTTACATTTACAAAACACCAATCTTCCTCAACCAACATCAGCGATTCTCAAAATGTTAGATATCATTAACCGTGGCCTCCGATCACATAAGGCCGGCGGGCTGAAGCAAAAAAAAAATATCTAGGACATAAGAGCACAACCGTCGAGTGTTACTCGCATTACAGTATTGTTGTATAATGACCTAATTCCCTTTAACAACAACATAACATGTTAAATAAAGGTTATATTATGTTCATGTTAAGTTGAAAGCTAAAGGTTATATTATGTTACAAGTTAAGTTGAAAGCTAAAGGTTATATTATGTTACAAGTTAAGTTGAAAGCTAAAGGTTATATTATGTTACAGTTAGTTGAAAGCTAAAGGTTATATTATGTTACAGTTGTTGAAAGCTAAAGGTTATATTATGTTACAAGTTGTTGAAAGCTAAAGGTTATATTATGTTGCAAGTTAAGTTGAAAGCTAAAGGTTATATTATGTTCAAGTTAGTTGAAAGCTAAAGGTTATATTATGTTACAAGTTAGTTGAAAGCTAAAGGTTATATTATGTTACAGTTGTTGAAAGCTAAAGGTTATATTATGTTACAAGTTAAGTTGAAAGCTAAAGGTTATATTATGTTACAAGTTAAGTTGAAAGCTAAAGGTTATATTATGTTACAAGTTAAGTTGAAAGCTAAAGGTTATATTATGTTACAAGTTAAGTTGAAAGCTAAAGGTTATATTATGTTACAAGTTAAGTTGAAAGCTAAAGGTTATATTATGTTACAGTTGTTGAAAGCTAAAGGTTATATTATGTTACAAGTTAAGTTGAAAGCTAAAGGTTATATTATGTTACAAGTTGTTGAAAGCTAAAGGTTATATTATGTTACAAGTTGTTGAAAGCTAAAGGTTATATTATGTTACAGTTGTTGAAAGCTAAAGGTTATATTATGTTACAGTTGTTGAAAGCTAAAGGTTATATTATGTTACAGTTGTTGAAAGCTAAAGGTTATATTATGTTACGTTGTTGAAAGCTAAAGGTTATCAGTATTTAAATATTTTTACTCAATGAATAACCATAGACTCAGAATTGAGTAAAATTGTAGATAAGCGTCAGTGTTCTACCAAACATATAACCCCTCATATTAAACAGGAATTTTCGATTTTCCGTCTGAGCTAGTCGGTCTTATGTTGCAGGTGACCACATATGAACATATGTGTCATTTATCATCTAGTTTGCCTCTATCGGAAATTTGCTTCCATGACAGAAGTTTTAAATGCTTCCATGCCCTACATGAGATGCATGGCGTCAGTTAGAGACATACTAAGCGCGCATATGACAACATGCACACATCACTTATCATCTCATGGTCTTTCTCTCCCTCTATGCTAGCTAGGCAATATATTTCCAGAAAAATCGTCTCCAGAGAATCATGTGGTTATTTTACGTCCATCTTATTTCATTTTTCTCGTTTTTACATTCTTTATCGACCACATCTCTTCAAATGTTTAGCTACTGTTTCCTTCTTCTCCATCCCATCTACATTAAAAGCTTGTTAAACCACTCTTGTTGGTATGTTTGTGATTTACCAATACGATATAGTGTTTGTGATTTACTAATACAATCTAATGTTTGTGATTTACTAATACAATCTAGTGTTTGTGATTTACCAATACGATCTAATGTTTGTGATTTACCAATACGATCTAGTGTTTGTGATTTACCAATACGATTTAATGTTTGTGATTTACCAATACGATCTAATGTTTGTGATTTACCAATACGATCTAATGTTTGTGATTTACCAATACGATCTAGTGTTTGTGATTTACCAATACGATTTAATGTTTGTGATTTACCAATACGATCTAATGTTTGTGATTTACCAATACGATCTAGTGTTTGTGATTTACCAATACGATCTAATGTTTGTGATTTACCAATACGATCTAATGTTTGTGATTTACCAATACGATTTAATGTTTGTGATTTACCAATACGATCTAATGTTTGTGATTTACCAATACGATCTAATGTTTGTGATTTACCAATACGATTTAATGTTTGTGATTTACCAATACGATCTAATGTTTGTGATTTACCAATACGATTTAATGTTTGTGATTTACCAATACGATTTAATGTTTGTGATTTACCAATACGATTTAATGTTTGTGATTTACCAATACGATCTAATGTTTGTGATTTACCAATACGATCTAATGTTTGTGATTTACCAATACGATCTAGTGTTTGTGATTTACCAATACGATCTAATGTTTGTGATTTACCAATACGATCTGTTTGTGATTTACCAATACGATCTAATGTTTGTGATTTACCAATACGATCTAGTGTTTGTGATTTACCAATACGATCTAGTGTTTGTGATTTACCAATACGATCTGTTTGTGATTTACCAATACGATCTAGTGTTTGTGATTTACCAATACGATTTAGTGTTTGTGATTTACTAATACGATTAATGTTTGTGATTTACCAATACGATCTAGTGTTTGTGATTTACCAATACGATTATGTTTGTGATTTACCAATACGATCTATGTTTGTGATTTACCAATACGATCATTGATTTACAGTTTGTATTTACCAATACGATTTATGTTTGTGATTTACCAATACGATTAGTGTTTGTGATTTACCAATCATTAGTGTTTGATATCTAATGTTTGTGATTCTACAATTTGATCAATACGATTTATATGTGTTAAATCTCTAGTGTGATTTACATACACTATTATTTACAATACGATCTGTTTTACCAATGTTATGTGGATTTACAATACGATCTAATGTTTGTGATTTACCAATACATCTATGTTGATTTAATACGATTAGTTTCTAGTTAATACAACAAAAATGGGTAACCGACTTTCTAAGATGAAAAACTATTCGGAAACCTCGCCGGAGCTACTGTACAAGAGTTCTGTCACTGTCACGTTGAGAAGTCACTAAATATGTACGCAAGTACTGTGATGTACTGGATACTAAACTGACTGAGCACCTATGGGAATGCAATGCATGCAGATATATCGATTCTAACACATGTTTACAATTAAAAAAAACGAACCACTGATTCCTTGAATTTTCCAGCTGCAAAATATATTTACATTTTATGCTACACAAATTTTTGTTTGAGTTTGTGCTCCAAAATGTATTGCAATCTTAGGTTACATCATTTATAGAAATCTTAGGATAACACCATTTATAGCAAATGTAGCCTACACAATTTATAGCATTCGTAACCTACACAATTTATAGCACGGTGCTACACAATTTCTGTCAACTTTATGCTACAATAATCTACTAATCATGCGCTACAAAGTCTATAGCAATCTGATAGTACAATAATTCTTTCAAATTGCACTGCAACATTTCTATCAAATTGTACTGCAACATTTCTTTCAAATTGCACTGCAACATTTCATTCAAATTTTACTGCAACATTTCTAATAATCTTGTAGCACTCGTGAATACTTCTAAAATATCAAGTAATAGACAGAGAGAGAGGCTACTGCTCTCAAGTTGAAAACCACTGCGTAAAAAACTACAAAGTTTTTGTCTTGTACCGTCAGGAGAGCTGGCACACACTGATGCTAGTACGTGATAAGATAGTGCAAGTCGGGTGGGATATACCATTATAGACTAGTATCATGATGTAAACATGAACGTGGAACTGACTGAAGGTGAACAAAGAAAGAGGCGATTAGTGGTTTAGAGGATAATAGTAGCAGCAAGTGAGAGTTAATGTAATAGAAGTCTTTTGGGAGTGAGAGTGTGTGCCTGCACAATCTTATCCAAGTGAATGTCATGGACAAATGTTAGAAAATCTGTAGGGATCGTAGGAACATACATACATTTGTTTTATGTATTTGGTGATGGTTGTGGTGGTCATACATTTGTTTTATGTATTTGGTGATGGTTGTGGTGGTCATACATTTGTTTTATGTATTTGGTGATGGTTGTGGTGGTCATACATTTGTTTTACGTATTTGGTGATGGTTGTGGTGGTCATACATTTGTTTTATGTATTTGGTGATGGTTGTGGTGGTAGTAGTAGTAGTCTTCTTCTTCTTTGAACGCTCCATGTCGACCACTTGTTAACCACTCTGTGTGATCTGTATGTGATCTGAGCCTATGAGCGATTTTACGTTGTCTCAGTTATGCGCCTACAAGTAGGCCAGCACGTCCATTTTCTGCGACGCTTTTTATTTACCCTACCTCAGTCGCCGCTTACGACATGCCTTGTAGGTCGCAGCGGTACTATTCTTTGCTTCCCTTTTGGGTTCCGGCACCACACGGGCGAGTAGTAATAGGAGTAGTAGTAGTTGCAGTGGTAATAGTAGTAGTAGCAGAAGTAGTAGAAGTAGTAGCAATTGCAGTGGTAATAGTAGTAGTAGCAGAAGTAGTAGAAGTAGTAGTAATGCAGTGGTAATAGTAGTATTGGTAGCAGAAGTAGTAGGAGTAGCAGTTGTAGTAGTAATTGCAGTGGTAGTAGTAGTAGTAGCAGCATCAGCAGTATCAATAGACGTAGCTGGTGTTGTAGTATCAGTATCTGTAACAGTAATAAAATAGTCTATGGTATACGGAATGCTCTTCTGTAACATTCATATTAAAAACATATATATGATTTTACATTGCTATGTTAAATGCACACCACTGTCTTGTTAAATGCACACCACTGTCTTGTTAAATGCACACCACTGTCTTGTTAAATGCACACCACTGTCTTGTTAAATAAATGTCCATGTTTCGCACCCATATCCTATATATATGAATCATAATGGTGACAAAATAATGAAGGCATTTCTATTTTTAACCCTTTCACTACGTAATTATTTTGTTATATCCAAGAGTAGTTATATTACAATGTTTACTGCAAAAAAGCCTATAAACCGGCTTTGCGCCTTACTAAAAAATACCACGAGACAGTGTATCAACTCGGTAGGACGAACGGGTTAACCTGTATTACTTTTTTTTTTACCCAAGCAGCATCCTACAAGTTACATTTTCAACTGTCAATAGTTCCTTTACGTGCTAATTTTAAACGCGGAACCTACGTTTTATAGGCCGCCTCTGATTAAACCAGGAACTCTCTGCCTCTGATTAGACCAGGAACACTCTTATCTATCTAACCTACATTACGATCAGAGAATCACAGGAGAAATTGTCTGACAGCACGGAACGTGGATTGAATACTTGTGTAGCCAATGCTAGCAACGTACGTCTAGGCAACAAAGATTTCCAAAATAATGTCTACAACAACATGGTATTTCCAAGAGGTCACCCCCATTCTAAGGTACTAACCATAGCTCGACGATCTCATCCCACTGACAGTGTTATCTTTTCTGCTTGGTGTTCAACATTCCCTAACTAAAGTTACCGTATTATGGAATGTCCGGAATACATAACTGAATACTGTTTATTGACAAAAATGAACATGAAAATCGTGGCAGATTCTTTACCGGACTTAGTCATCAACTACAGTAAACGAGTCGTATATTCTCTAGGCACCCCTTATACGTTCAGTAGTTTGCCATTGATTTCTGAGCGATGTGGTCCATTTTTACCGTTCATAAAAATCCACGGAGAAATTGCTTCCAAACTGCCTGTCGTGGGATTTGAGCCAGGTGCACTTGGGTTATGATCGAGCTCACTACCGCTAAGCTACAGACGCCCACTATTAACTACTTACATGAATAGACTCTTCCAGTCAGAAAGGGGAGTAGGGTATGAATAGGGTTCGTCTGTGACGCTGAGGGAAGGTACTCGACTTTTCAAAAGAGGAATGAGTGCAGGGTATGAATAGGGCCCTTCTGTGGCGCTGAGGTAAGGTACTCTACCCACGATTTGAAAGTACTGAGTTCGAGTCTCGTGTAAAGCGACCAGAAATGTTTCCAGTGATCCCTGATCTCAATGTAGGCGAGATCGAGTTCCTAGTCCTATCAGAGACGGATAACAAAACTAAGGTCCCAAAATCAAGTTAAACAAAGAATGAAGTGGTTCGGCCACTTAATAAGAATGCAACCAAACTCCACATTATACAGAGTCTTCTACAACAGAACATCAGGAAGGAAGGCGATAAGAAGACCACGAGAAAGATGCATAGACCGCTTAGCACAATCATGTCAAAAAGCAAAAATAACTATCACTCAAATACATTAGAATAACGCAAGACAAAAACAGAAAACCACGACATTGGGCAACAACCCGATAACTGTGTGACGACACTGGGCAACAACCCGATAACTGTGTGACGACACTGTGCAACAACCCGATAACTGTGTGACGACACTGTGCAACAACCCGATAACTGTGTGACGACACTGTGCAACAACCCGATAACTGTGTGACGACACTGGGCAACAACCCGATAACTGTGTGACGACACTGGGCAACAACCCGATAACTGTGTGACGACACTGGGCAACAACCCGATAACTGTGTGACGACAAAAGAAAGTAAAATATATCATTAAACAAAATTATAGACGCACATGCCGTCAATTATCTATTATTTCCACGAAATATGTTCTAGTTTTTTCAGTCTTAACATTCACAGTTAGAATCCATTGACTACATATTCTCTCTATTGTCAGTGTTTCCACACGATACAAGAATGAGCTATTCAGTGAGAGATAATTTACAGGGGATACTTCAAGACTGGCACAATCTGATAACAGAAGTTACACAGTGGAAGAAGTGCTTCAACGCTGGAACTTCTTGACATTCAAATTGGGTCTGGAGCCCTAAGTGCCACTCTTCTGCAGCAGTTGGGCGGTAGAAATAAAAAGAGTTGACATGCTTATTTGATCCAACATGGCATTTGATATGGACAAGAGGATGTACCAAAGTGATTCTACGAGGGGGAGGGTGAAGCTCTGTGGCGTGGAGTATGGTGCTTGTTTCTCGCCCCAAACGTACTTAGTTCATATCCCGTGTAGAGCGATCGAGCTAATTGCCCCCTCCCCTATTTTAGACTCCTCTAAGAAACAACTGAATCTCTGCACGCTAAAAATTAACGTCCGTATTATTGGAACTTTTTTTAAATGAAGTAAGAAAAGCTACTATAAACATTCCAGTCTCTGTACATTCCAATGTAAGTAAACTAAACGTTTAATTGAAGGGAAAAAACTTTTAAAAAACAAAAACTTACCGTTTTGAAGACATGCTTTTTTTTCTTGAAAGTTTAGATAGCGTTAAGGTCGGCGAGTAAATTATTGCGCACATCTTTCTCACAAGGGCACCATTGCACCCGCGAACACCGCATTGGACAGCGCTGCACTACACTATCGCGGCTTCATATATTTCAGACAGTACCGTTATTTCAAGAAGGCGTTCTTGAATAAAGAAACTAACCAATTAAAACGCCCCCTCTCCGACGTCCTCTTTTTTCTGTTTCACATTCCAACCTACTGCCACTGTCTGATAGGCAAATCCCTTCATTAAAGTCTTCCGTGGTGAGATTTATAGCTGGGGGATATTTGAAACTCCAGACTCGAGTTCGTTCTTTAAGCCGCTGGGACCTAATATATACTTTTTGCTTGAAGTAAAGTTCAAATAGTCTGAGAAAGAATTAACTTTATATGTTCGTATTAGATTTCACAGAATGAGAAGGTGTGAGACGTGAGATGTGTTTGTGACAAATAATTTGACTGAAAGACAACGCTTGTTCGATCTCGATATAAGGAGAGCATTGCAGTCCGGACAAAGCGTAAACCATAGACCAGCTCTGTCCAACTCGGTGCTCGCGGGCACCATGTGGCGCCCTTGTGATACATTTTTGGCGCCCTATTTTACAAGATCTGCTTTAAAACAAATCATAATTTATTTTTAAAAGCATTTTTGGTATACCCATTTTTTTCTAAGTATTTTTTTTAAAAAATTTTAAAAAATGTAATGTTTAGTCAGGATTATGCTATCATCACAAATGTAATGTTTAGTCAGGATTATGCTATCATCTTGAAGTTTCAAGAAATCAAATCTAAAACAAAAATTCGGATATTTAATTCTAATGTTAAAGCAGTCCTGCTGTATGGGTCAGAAACATGGAGAACGACTAAAATAAAAACGCATACATTGCAAATATTGATCAGCTGGTGTCTGCACAGAAGAGGGACTGAGATGGTATGATAGGGTCACAAATGAGGAGCTTATGGAGAGAACAAGACAGGTTCCAGTGAAACAAGAAGAACTTATGGAGAGAACAAGACAGGTTCCAGTGAAGCAAGAGGAACTTATGGAGAGAACAAGACAGGTTCCAGTGAAGCAAGAGGAACTTATGGAGAGAACAAGACAGGTTCCAGTGAAACAAGAGGAGCTTATGGAGAGAACAAGACAGGTTCCAGTGAAACAAGAGGAGCTTATGGAGAGAACAAGACAGGTTCCAGTGAAACAAGAGGAACTTATGGAGAGAACAAGACAGGTTCCAGTGAAACAAGAGGAGCTTATGGAGAGAACAAGACAGGTTCCAGTGAAACAAGAGGAGCTTATGGAGAGAACAAGACAGGTTCCAGTGAAACAGAGAACATGGCGAGAACAAGACAGGTTCCAGTGAAACAAGAGGAGCTTATGGAGAGAACAAGACAGGTTCCAGTGAAACAAGAGGAGCTTATGGAGAGAACAAGACAGGTTCCAGTGAAACAAGAGGAGCTTATGGAGAGAACAAGACAGGTTCCAGTGAAACAAGAGGAGCTTATGGAGAGAACAAGACAGGTTCCAGTGAAACAAGAGGAGCTTATGGAGAGAACAAGACAGGTTCCAGTGAAACAAGAGGAACTTATGGAGAGAACAAGACAGGTTCCAGTGAAACAAGAGGAACTTATGGAGAGAACAAGACAGGTTCCAGTGAAACAAGAAGTTAAATGAAGACGTTCCCGCTGGATAGGACACTTTGCGAAAACCTGAGGGGAATATAACAAGAAGGGTCCTTTCCTTGAACCCGCAGAGAGAGAGAGATAAGTTATCATCTGTTATTAGTTTTGTTAAATGTTAATACAAAACATTACACTATTATTATTATTATTGCAATCTCCATACTGAGCCCACGCCTCCACAGTCATTAGTCACATGTGCTACAATATATAAACATAAGTTGGATAGGACTGCCATAGACGAACATGTGTGGGGGGTCTCTGTGGTTAAGTGGTTATGCCCTTTGCCTTGCGAGTCGATGGGTTCGAATCCAGACCGCGAAGTTTGGTTCACGAGCGCATTTTTTCCCCAGAGACCCGTAGGATTGTTGCTGGAGCTACGGGGTTCGTGCTTTGTCCAATACTCTAGGCAGGTGGCGTGTCATTTCTACGGAGAGGGACCGAGCCATATGCGGTAAAACCCGGTGCAATGAAGTCAATCCTTCGGCTTAAAAACCCTTTTATTTAAAAAAAAGACGAACATGTATTATTATTATTTTGTAAACACCTTACAATAAGTGAGTGACTAGAAAACAATGTCAAGAGATAGTACACCAACCAGCAGCTTGTACCTCTGAAGTCGCAGTACCGCTCGCCTGAATGGCGAGAGACACTGGTGATAAGGAAATCGTACAATCGCTCTTAGGCTCAGATCACATACAAATCACACAGAGTGGTTAACAAGTGGTCGATATGGATGGTTCGAAGAAGATAAGAATGTAACCAAACTCCACTGTATACAGAGTCTTCTACAATAGAACATCAGGAAAGAAGACGAGAGGAAGAACCACGAAAAAGATGGATACAAAAGCAAAAATAACTATCACTCAAGCCACTAGAGCAGCGCAAGACAAAAACGGAAAACCACGACACTGGGCAACAACCTGGTAACAGTGTGACGACACTGGGCAACAACCTGGTAACAGTGTGACGATACTTGGCAACAACCTGGTAACAGTGTGACGATACTGGGCAACAACCTGGTAACAGTGTAACGATACTGGGCAACAACATGGTAACAGTGTGACGATACTGGGCAACAACATGGTAACAGTATGACGATACTGGGCAACAACCTGGTAACAGTGTGACGACAAAAGAAAGAAGACAAATAGTTGACATATTTTGTGAAAGTACATAACATCCATTTGAAATATAATAATTCACACATTCAATTCTTATTTAGATCAAATATTTTAGTTAAAGTTACCTATGTGAGTGATATTTTATACTCCCTATGTGTATGTGATATTTTTAGTTAAAGCTTACCTTTGTGTATGTGATATTTTTAGTTTAAGCTTACCTTTGTGTATGTGATATTTTTAGTTAAGCTTACCTATGTGTATGTGATATTTTTAGTTAATGCTTAACCCTTGTATGTGAATTTGTTAAGCTACTTTGTATGTGATATTTTTAGTTTAAGCTTACCTATGTGTATGTGATATTTTTTCAAAACTAAACAACATATCCCCAGACGTAACAAAAGAACTAGTGAATTAGGTTAAAGTTATATTTTAATGATATATTCCTCTGGGCGGAAAGGGGTGATAATTACATACGGCGCAGTGATCACGCATTATTCAATGGGTGATTTCATATCAACACAAAGAGAAACCAGTGGCTATAATTAGCACTGGGTCTTAGAAAATATTCCCAGTTTCTTTCTTACCTTTCTCTCACCCACCCCAACAAACTTACCGGTATTCTGTCTGACAGCTCGGCATGTCTTGCTCTGTCTTGCTAAACATCGGACACCAGCACCGACTGGCACATAAATTTATGATATGTGATTCTTGTACCCACACCTTCCGCACCGGGTAACTGATTCTTCAGGATAAAATTACAGTGGGTGTCAAACTGATTTTTGTCACTGGTATTTCTCTTGTGCATGCCACAAAGATTAAACATCAAGTTACAGAGGTACACAAACTTTGAGTTATCCGTCATACTTTGATTCTGTGTTATTTTCCTTTATGTTTGATGACATACACGCCCTGGTATAAGCTAGGCTTACCATACAGCCTCATCTTTGTGGACGTGTCCCCATTTCAGGATTTAATCTAAGCGTCAGCAAATAATTTTGGAAATTCGCAATTTGTCCGGCGAAACACGTAATCAGAAAGTACTGTAGTTTTACAAATTACAAAAACAATGACAATATACAGCAACGTTTCGACCAACAAGGCCTTTATCAAGCAAACGAACCGCCCGAGTGGTCACCGGGGCCCAAAATTGGGGTGTAAAGAATAGAACCACTGTTACCTGCCACGCATGTCGTAGAGGCGACTAAGGAGGTTTGGCTAAAATCGAATGCATGTGTCCTAAGCGTTTAGAAGTCTATGTTTTAAGGGTCTACCAAACCAATGTGCAACATATACACGTTCTTGGCAAAGATCAAACATATCACAAAGAATGATTAAAATTGGTCGTAAAGAACGAACGCAAAGAAGAAGAAGAAGTAAACGAACAACAGGAGTAACGCAATTTGTCCACAATTTTACAAGCCAAAACACAATTTAACACTGTCGTGCGACATCATGTGGTAAACTGTGGTTACTACCTGTAGTACAGCTGTTGTAGGGCAGTGTAGGACACATGGGACGTGAGCCGGAGGAATTTAATGACCGCGTGGCTAGTGCAGTAGTGCCGTATGGCTAGTGCAGTAGTGCCGTATGGCTAGTGCAGTAGTGTCGTATGGCTAGTGCAGTAGTGCCGTATGGCTAGTGCAGTAGTGCCGTATGGCTAGTGCGTACGGCTAGTGCCGCGAAGCTGTTCATCAAGTTCATGTTAGAATTTGTCATTTATGCCCACAACAGAAAAAAATCCTTGGCCTTACCGTGATTTGAACACGAGTCTCTCGCACGGGACTCGTGCTTTAATCCCTTCGACCAGACGCTCCTCTCATGTGGTAATCACGTGATAACTGATGAAATTTACTCCGAAAATATGAAGATAACACAGTTCTGTGCTACTTCGGCAAACAATTAGTTAGTTAGTCTTTCCTCTTGGGCCTGTGGGCGGCGCATAGGGCAGAGGTAATAGCTCTCCATGTCTCGCGGTTCGTTGCTATTTGTTTTAAGTCTTTTATTTTTACTAGGCCCATCGTTGAGCCTTCTCTGGTGATGGTTCTACGCAGAGTCTCTCTTGGTCTTCCTCGTTTTCTTTTTCCCTCTGGTGTCCATATGAGGGATTGGTAAGGAGTCTTCTCTCATCCATTCTAAGTGTGTGGCCGATGTAGTTCCAGCGCGCTTTCTTATAAAATTTGATACATTTTCTTGCTTGGTCTCTTGTCTTATTTGTGTATTGGGTCTGAAATCTGACCATTTGAGGTTCAGTATTCTTCTAAGACATTTATTCTCAAAGTTATCTAATTTTCTTTCTAGAGCTTTTGTTGCTTTCCAACTCTCGCATCCATAAGTTAATACTGGAATCACACAAGAGTTAAAGATCGTTAATTTTAAGTGCTTGCTGAGTGAATTGGACTTCCATATATTTGACAATTTGTTAAAAGCACTTGATGCCAATGCGATTCTGTGTGGAATTTCTGGCGCTGTATCCCCGTAGATGACATCATACTCCCTAGGTATGTAAAACTTTTGACTTTTTCAAGAGTGTAGTTTTTAGTTGAATATTTTCTGGACTGCTGGTAAGGTCAACAATTTTTGTTTTTGTGGTGTTTATTTGGAGACCAATTTGTCCTGAGATATTTTGGAGAAGGTTTGTTTTCATTTGAATATCTTGATGTGATGAACTCAAAGGGCTATATCGTCGGCAAAATCAAGGTCTTCTAAAATTTTATCAACCCACTTGATGCCCATATTTGCGTTATTGGTGCATTTTCGCATGACCCAGTCAATTGCTATTCCAAAGAGCATTGGCGATAAGACGCAGCCTTGTTTCACTCCTGTTTCCACTGGGAACCAGTCAGAGTTACCGAAATCTGTTCTTACACTGCAGCGCGATTCACTGTAGAAGGATTTTATGATGTTGATGAATTTAGTAGGGAAACCATCGTTTTTGAGTAGTTTCCAAAGCGTAGGACGGTGAATACTGTCAAACGCTTTCTGAAAATCAACAAAGTTGATGATTAAATTAGATTGAAATTCTACGAACTCTTCAATGATTACTCTTAGTGTGAAGATGTGATCTATGCATGCTCGTTTTGGTCTAAACCCTGCTTGTTCTTCTCTTAGCCTTTCATCTATAGACTTTTTCAGTCTCTCGAGTAACATGCTACAAAAAGTTTTCCTGGCACTGACAGTAGGGTGATCCCACGCCAGTTATTACAATCAGACAAATCTCCTTTTTAGGTAATTTGAAAATAATACCATCTTTCCACTGTTGTGGTGGGGATTCATTTTGCCAGATTTCATTCATAAGTTGGAGTATATGTTGTAAGTTGTTATCATCTGCTGCTTTGAGCATTTCTCCAGAGATGTTATCATCACCAACCGCTTTGTTGTTTCTCAATTTTTAATGGCAGATTTCAACTCTTCCAGTGTGAATGGCTCGCAGGAAGCTTCTAGTGTGGGCATGGTGATTTCTTCATCTAGGTTGGGAACAATCTCTGGTTGCGGTCTATTTAGTATTTCTTTAAAATGTTCTGCCCATCGTTGTTTTTGTTGTTCTTCTGACAGCAGTATCCTACCTTGATTGTCTTTGACGGCAAACAATGGTTCGGTAGAAAGACTTTCTTTCACCCATACTCAATGGAGGCGTGATGCTGACCACATCACCGTCGTGTGCCGACGGTCAATGGAAAATACAGACCTAACACTGTATTGCCCTATATACCACGAGGTATGAAAGGGTTGTTTTAATGTTCAATGGAGAGAAATCGTTTTAATGTGTATTCAGTCAAGATGAGAACAAGGAGTTTTTTGCAGGAACCCCAGAGGAAGCAACAGTCAAGTCAATTTCATTTGTAAAGTGTAATCTCAAACATTACCACATTCAGGCAATATTATGGACATTTGATGCATAAGAAAGATATTCTAAAAAACAAAGATCAGGTCATCACAAAAATGTACATGGAACACAATTTTAATGGAATTTAATGTTACTGTCTGTCCATTAATTCGTGAGCACGTTTGAAATTGATTTTCTCGAAAACTACCTGTTGGATCTCAGTGATTTTTGCATGCAGCCTTAGAATATCCATGACGCTAAAATAAAGCTAACCAGTAGTCCATAGATGCTACGGATTTTGCACATCGGCGAATTCCTTTGATCTTTTATGACAATTGCAAATACAGGGGCTCAAATTTTAGATTTTACAGTAATCCTAGAATTTGTCCATGTCAATTCTATTCATAGGTGTATCTCCATATTAACTTGATAGGTCAAGTAATTAAGTGTGTTGCCCTTTATGTGCAATCGTGAACTTGGATACAATATGCAACAGTTAGTCCTCCCCTTCGGTCACCATTAGACCCCAGGGTGTCTTAACTTCACCACAAATTGTATGATGGTAGACGCATTTGGATATGGAAATGTATACGTTGCTATTTCTCAGTCTGTAATCAAAATATGATTTGTATCATCCCGAATCTGACGATTCCATGAGGTTGATAATTGTTACTGGCTGGACAAATTGTAATCCATCTCGGTGCCAGTACTCGTCTTCCTCTCGGAGCACATGTTCAACACATTTCTTCCAGAACTGCATGTCTATCATTGAGAGGGACTCACGTGTCAGAACTTCAACATCACACATTTTAAACGTCCTGTTCTGTTCGGCAACTTGCCCTTTTACTTTAGCCCAGACAAGCTCTATCGGATTGAGGTGAGCATGATATGGAGGTAGTCGCAAAGACGTGTGGCCGTATTCCGCAATGATTTTGTCAATATGAAACACCTTTGTCTTATTTGTCATCCTCACCAGGTGCAACAACTCGGGTTTCAAATATGTATCATCGAAGCTGACATTTTCCTTAGCAAGCCAAGTCCTAATTTGATCTTTTGTATTTGATGCAGTTGGTACTTTGTCTTCCGCTGATACTGCGTTGTGATAGGATGCATTATCCATTACCAAGCATGATGGTCTGTTTAGAATTGGAAGTAGATCTTTCTCCATCCAGTGCCTGAAAATATGTCCATTCATTTCTGTGTGGTAGTCCCTACCGTCGGTACTTTTTGATTGGAAAATAAGTCCAGCGTCATGGACAAGACCTTCTTCACTGCTTCCTGCATGTGTTAGTATAATACGCTGGCCTTTGCTGCTTGGTATTTTCTTTTCTGTTCACCGTCTACTGATTGCCATTCTTTAGCATTGGTGTGGTGAGCATTGACCCAGGATTCGTCCAAATATACAATATCATAGCCTTGCCTCCGCCGCTCACGGATCTGCCTCATGTATTTACTTCGGGCAGCAATTAAATGTGGCTTTTCACAAATAATATTCCTGCCGCTTATAGTTTTCTGAAGGTGAAGCCGGCGGCTCTTACAATTTTCCATAGAGTACTTTTAGAAATGTCTATGCTGCAATCTGATTGCAGTTTTAATTTCAGTTTCCTGAGAGTAACAAGTTGATTTGTCGCATTTTCAAGAGCTCCCGTCTTATGACATCTATGTCAAAGTCGTCAATTGTTCTTTTCCTTCCTTGCTTGACATTAGTGCACTTTGTGTCCTGTTTAATCCATCGGGAAAAGGATTCTCTATTCAGACCAAGCGCCAGTTGCGTTCGTTTCTCAGGGTTATGAATATCGCAATATAGATGACCTCTCTTAGATTCCCTACGGAAGTGTTGGTATAGTAAAACTGTAACCTTCTGCATTGTTATAAATGTGCACTTCAGACTCATTATGAATGTGATATCAATGTCAGTTTTGATAAGCCAACAAATATGATACAATAGCTTCATACAAATAGCGAGATACACATATAACTATACAACGGTATCCCAATTATAACGTCATATGCTTTCCGCTTTCAAAGTCGACTGGGTTAGGTGCACGGAAATTCGTGAAATTGTTGTTTACTCACGATATTTCAATGTTACCATAATGTATTTTTAGAACAACGCGTCTGTGTACCGTAGATCTGTTACTATTGTGTACAATCCGGTGAGGTTGATTTTAATATAACCTGAAGAAGAAATATTTCAAACTACATCACATTTTCTTGGAAAAAAATATTTCTCTAGCGTCATGGATATTCTAAGGCTGCTTGCAAAAAATCACTGAGATCCAACAGGTAGTTTTCGAGAAAATCAATTTCAAACGTGCTCACGAATTAATGGACAGACTATAGGAGATTCTGTGGCCTAGGGTTAGTGACTCTGTCTATTAACCCCGACGTTCTGAGTTCGAATCACGCTGCGGACAGTTTGCTTGCAAATTGTTTCCGTTGATTTTAACAAAGGACGATGGCGCCACCCGTTCAGAAAGCAATGGCAAACTACTGAACGTATAAGTGGTGCCTAGAAAATCAACGACTTGTTTACTGTGGTTGATGGCTACGTCCTTTGGGATATGCCACGATTTTCATTTTCGTAGGAGATGTGTCCTCAATTCGCATGATCAAATTCGAAACTAAAATTACGCTCTCATTGCAGCGAACACCCGCCTGCCTCGGACATTAGATTCCTGCAAGCCTTTGTAGGTTGGAAACCTCTTGAAACATACCATAATTTCCTGTACTGTTTTGTGTTTGTATGGTTTCAGTATAAACTACTTTACTTAGCAGACCAAAAAAATATATCTTGTAGAGCCGTTTAACGAGTCACGGCTGAGGTTGTTTCAGAACCCAATGCATTTGTGTTAAATATTTCTCTTCATGTGGGTCTCTGTGACTAACTATTTGTCTTGCATTTCGAAAGTCTTGGGTTCGAATCCGAAATGCGCCGTTCTCTTTAATAGTTCATTTTTTCAGACCCTAGGATTGTTGCCGGAGCTATGGAATTAATGTTTGCTGCAATACTCTGGGCAGGTGGCATACACATTCTGCGGATAGGGACCAAACCATACAGGGGAAACCCGGTGCAATATTTCTTCTTCGAACGCTCAATATCGACTTCTTAATCACTCTGTATGATTTGTATGTGATCTGAGCCTAAGAGCGATTGTACGTTCTGTCAGTTGTGCGCCTACAATTAGGTCAGCATATCCGATTTTTGCGATGCTTTGTTATTTACTAGGGTAGCTTCCCTTGGTCCTACATCAGTCGACATCCTTACGACATTCCTTGTAGGTCGCAGTGGTACTATTCTTTGCTTCGCTTGCGAGCCTCGGAACAACACGTGCGCCCGGTGGAATGAAATCAATCCTTCCTCTTTGGACCTTCAGACCCTTTATTTTCGTACGCTGGGGCTGGGGGAAATGTATCTATAGGTAGTTTTTGTGTTATACAGATTCTATAGAAATCCCTCAGAGAAAACGCTTCTAGTCAGATAGCGAGCGAGACAGGGTTAGGAAACACAATAGTCAAGATCTCATTTCACATCTACCTAGAGTATTCCGGTTACAGACTTGTCAAGCTGATGAAGCAAGGACCGACGTGATATCTGTGATTTACTGAATCTTTGTTCCAGGTCATTCTGGTGTGAAGGTCAACAAGAGAGCGGCTGCACTGGCGAGAAATGTCACGATCGAGAATGGGTCTTCTATGGACAAAGACGACAACATCAACACTCTAAGAGAAAACATACGCTCTGAAGATTTCAACGAAGAAGATAACGGGTATTCTCTAATTTAGTTGCGCAAGTTGTGCATACCGATATGTTGCGGCAAGACTCCCGGGAAACCACGAGAGAAACCGAAGTAGATACATCAATCAACACAGGGCAGGAGTGTTAGTCTAAACAGACTGAAATACATGCTTGGAAGTAGATCGAAGCAATTATGGATATGTCCGATGTGCGATGTCCGATGTCCGATGTGCGATGTCCGATGTGCGATGTCCGATGTGCGATGTCCGATGTGCGATGTCCGATGTGCGATGTCCGATATGCGATGTCCGATGTGCGATGTCCGATGTGCGATGTCCGATGTGTGATGTCCGATGTGCGATGTCCGATATGCGATGTCCGATGTCCGATGTGCGATGTGTGATGTCCGATGTGTGATGTCCGATGTGTGATGTCCGATGATCCTCAAATGAACAAATGAACAATTGATTGCTAAAGACCATCATCATTGTACTTCAACGAATAACTATATTTTAGTGGTCTATGTGGCAAAGCCCTCACCTTGCGTCCAGAAGGTCGTGGGTTCTAATCCGGACAGCATCGTTCTGTTCACGAGTGCATTTTTTCCAGAGACTCTATGATTGTTGCCAGAGCTACGGAGTTCTGCTTTGTGGTACACTCTCGGCAGGTGGCGTGCCATTTCTGAGGGAAGGTACTGAGTCATATAGGTTAAAACTCGATGCAATGAAGTCAATACTTCAGCTTTAAACCTTTTGAAGTCTCACGCCTAATAACGACATTTTTTCCCGATCCAGAAGCACTTGAGCTGAAAGCTCTTCGGCTCGGTGTCATGGACATTGTAACCCTTCGGCTCGGTGCCACGAACACCGTAAATCTGGGAACCTGTAGCTTTTCTGCCAGTCCGCGGAGTTGAACCCGCACTTACAGAGGACTAGTCACCCGTAGTCCAACGCGCTACGAACACGCTGGGCAGACGGGCTAAATAACGAAATCATATTGATATATATATATATATATACTAAACTGTACAGAATGAAGGTGAATGAAAATCGTGGTATATCCTTCACAGGACTTAGCCATCAACCACAGTAAACGAGTCAACAATTTTCTAGACACCACTTATACGTTCAGTAGTTTGCTAATGCTTTCTGAATGGTGAGGTCTATTTTTAACCTTTCGTTAAAATCCCACGGAAACTAATTTACTTCCAAATTGTCTGCTGCGAAGTTTGAGCCAAGTACGCTTGGGTTGTGATTGAGTTCACTACCGCTTAAGCTACAGACGCCCACGAGAATTACGAGAATTAAGATACCACACCTAATAAAGAATCGATATATATATATATATATTTCAGACTGCACAGAATTAACGTCCCACACCTAATATAGAAATAAGACAAATAATCCGGTTACCAGACACAATATCAGACATTGTCTGTACTAAAGTAGTTCCGTAATACATTCCGAAACATAAACATGGTTGCCAGCTTTCATCAGATTAACGTTGTCTGGTCAATTAATCAACATAATTGTGGTATTTAAACCATGGTGGTGTACAGCATTAGCCAATAGTTTGTAGCCGCATGCGTACCACGTGAACAACATACAAGCGGTGTCAGCAAGTATTAGTGTACGCAGGATCTCCTGGGGCTGCAATGTAACAAACAACGAGCATTCTTAGCATAGTCACATAGCCTCCGTCCACATTTTGTGTGACATTTTCTACCAGGACGGTCAAGCTTCTGAAACAAACTCTTCATAGATCTCTGGTTATGTGCTTAGTTTACTGTGGACCACAAACTGAGCAGTCAGCTTCAGGTCTGTCAGGTTTACGGAGTTCGTGCTTTGTGCAATACTCTCGGTAGGTGGCGTGCCATTTCTGCGGAGAGGACCGAGCCATATGGGGTGAAACCTGGTGCAATGAAGTCAATACTTCGGCTTTAAAACCCTTTTTAAACCCCAGGTTTCCCCAAAGCTTAGTTTTTTAAGTTGACTGGTTGAGACCACATGTTGCTTCTCAGCTCACACCGGAAAGGACAGTCTTGAAGAACTCTAGTGTATGGTCCACCTGCTGACACTGACAGAGAGCTGGTTGACTTATTCCTAGTGTATGTAAATCTATGTTGAGTCTGCAGTGTCTGGCAAGTAAGCGAAATATAATGGCCTGGTCTGTACTGCTTAAATCTATGAGGAAGTCTTTTCCATAATCATATCCAGTGTTTGTCTTCCAGTCTACTGCAGATTTTCTCTGTATGGGGTTTTGACCTCTTGAATAGACAGGGGTTGGTAAATTTGCTCTTTGACACTGTTTCCCTTGAGCCGACACGAACCAAAATTTCGGTACCACTCCAGCCTAGCAACGTCCCACTGGAAAATCTTAGTGGGAAACTGGGCACTAACATCAACTAAGGAATCGTGTGCCCAGGAGGGGTAGGGACTGCAACCTATGATATTATGAGGCTATATCAAGATATCAACATATTTAACAGTCATAGGACCATCTTGGAGGCAGTTCTGGGGAAAGTGAAATGTTAGGGATCTGAAGCAAGGCTAGAAATAATCCAGAAGAATGCACACAAGTGCTCCAAAGTAAGTTACTATCCAACAGATAGTCAGAACGAAGTCACATACTTCCTCAGGTCGATGGAACTCGAGTGTTTCAAGCCCAAATTGGGAACAGATCCAGTTCTATATGTCTAGAGAGGATACTTGCTGAAACTGAGCATTGTCAAAATGGAGATCTTGATGGGCCTAAACATGGGTTAGGAAAGCAACCACATCACAAGAGAAAAATTGGTCTGAATGAAGCATGAAGACCAGAGAAGAGTCTGCAACAAGAGGAAAAAAACATTCAAACTGGTCAACAACCTGACATCAAAAGACCTACATCATACAAGACCTGACATCAACAAAGGGACATTAGGTAAGACATCATAAGTCCTTAGACAAACAAGAGGAAAGATGACATCATACAAGACCTGGACATCGAGGAACATTGAATTGACTCATAAACAACATCATGTCTCGGAAACTGAAATATGTTGCGGCTGAGACAGCAATAATGGTGGATGAGAAAGAGTATTAATGGAGGAATGATTTCTGGAAAACATGGCTGATGAGGGATTGGAGTTGGGGGAAGGAGGTGTCGTGTGTTCAAATTTAAACCATACTGTTCAATTCCCGAATGCATTTTTTCGGAAATCACATATACTTGTTGCTCGAGCTACGGAGTTTGTGCTTTGTACATTACTTTATGCAGGTAACAGACTATTTCAAGAAAGAATGACCGAGCCAACACAAACGTCTTGATATAATCAAAAGAAACGTGTTCGCATGTTGAACGGTCGTACATTCACGCACACAACTTTAATCCGCTCAAAAACACACACAAGAAAACACATACTGAGAGAACGTTCGTTACTCAGAAAAATATGGACGTGTTTACAGAAGTGGAAAAAAGAACCAGGTAAAATGTGGGCACAGAATGACAAAAGAGATTATCAGGTATGGCTCGTAGCAGCAAGTTTAATGTACTATATAATATGGAAGGATTTATGGGCTTTTGAATAGCCTTGGTATTTAATATGACGCGCCGACTCAGTGACTAATACAAACACTTCAAGGATCGGATAGAGGGACCATAATCCATTCAAAGAAACTTGAGTTGCCGTCTGTTAGTACTCTATATCATCACAGCGTGATACTTGAGCCATGTGTTTCTCCTGCTTGCTGCCACCTTCTTACATTCTTTACCTTCACCGGTTTATTATACATTTAGAACTTCTCTCGCTGCGTTCTCTCTTTGATCAAGACCATAGGTTCCCAAACTTTTTCTAACCCCACCGCCCACTTTGCACAACATAAAACGCCCCCCTCCCACATATATACATGCTCTATTATCTCTTTAACATAAACAATTAAATTGATATATATTTCTGTCATATATGGTCATTTTTCAAATGATTATATGCATGAAATAGAAAATTGATGAAAAAAAATGGATCGTGCAAGACGGGCATAAGATGAATTTAAATGCAGAATTCACATTTTTTATGATTATTCAATCGCAAAATCACGAAAATATTTTATTTTAAAGTATTTATTAATTTCTTCTTTAAGGAACCACCGACCCTAATCGCCTGAACACCCCCAATTCTTCTGAAAGCACTATCGCCCCCTAGAACGCTTCAGCACCCACTGGGGCGGGGGCGGTACCACCCACTTTGGGAAACGCTGATCTAGACGCTCTGATATAAGCAATAAAAGATTGATTGATACGAGCATTATCGTTGTACTTCGGTGAGTAACCACGTGTGCACCGATCTCTTTCTTACACAGGAAGATCTCAGCTGCAGTTCAAGAACTTCGTAGCACCGGCGATAGTCCCCGATGTAATTTTGAAGACGGAAGACTGACTAAGAAATTTATGGACAGCGACTTTCCAGCCTGCTGCTCTCGATTTTGAACTGCCACGGGTTCCTTTACGTGATGAAATTGAACAAGTGACCTACGTTTTATCGTCTGCCTCCAATAGGATTAGGAACTCAATCTCACGGATCTCTGTAAAAATATTCAGATGGTTCCACGAAGGAGAGAACCTGGTACCTTTGGTACGAGAGACTAGCAGCTAACCTCGTTGCCATAGAGACCCTTAAAAAGGCTCGTAGTTAGGTTGAAAGCGACGTGCCACGACTTAACGAGGTTATAAACTTCTATATAAAAAACACTCGTTCTCTCTCTTCTAATATAAAACTTGGATTCTCCGAAAGGAGTTAATTCTTATTATTCATTATGTGTTTGCCTACACGCACTAGAAGTTTCTAACCTCCAGCGGCTTACGTGGATATACTGTCCTGGGCATGCGGGTGTTTACGGTAATGAGAGAGCGGACAGGCTTGCATCAACAGCATCGATTGTTGGGGAGTTGAAGATGGATAAGGGGATATTCTTCGGTCTCTTCGCGACTTCTGTTGGATGAGGACACTAAAATCGATGTTGAATCGATCAAGCGATTTAAGCAGTTTGGAGTTACCCGTTGTTCAAGTCGAACTGGATGCCTTAGAGGCAGAGTGAGAGGTGTGTTTAATCAGCGAGCCACAGGGACCATCAGTATGCATACTCTTCGATATCTGTTGGGGAGACTGAGCACCTATGGGTCTGCCCGGAGTGCAATGATGTCAGTTTAGTAACCAATAACCAATAACCTACACGCACTGATATAACCAAAAACAATGTGCGTCCTTAGGTTGAAATGGCCATGCCTCGGCTTAAAGAGATGTTTAATTCCCTACATAACAAACAAACTCTCTCTATCTAACTAACTCTGGTTAATTACAGACTCGCCCATAATTACACTACTCGCCCATAGTTCATTCTTCACATTTTTAATGTTTTAGCCTATACGCTCTGATAGTTTGAAATAATCGTTCTTATGTTGAAAGAGCGGTGCCTCGGTTTTAAAAGACTTAAGGCCCCAGCATAACAGCCAAGAAACTATTTTTCTATATAGATATATATCGCTAATAAAAAAGAAACCCAATAATAGTCCTCCAGAAAACTAAGTCTCAAATATCCAATTGTGGACAGTAGTAACGGCCGCTCAGAGTTCATAGTCAAACAGGAAGTGTTAAGAGACAGAACAGTAATATGTCTGAACATTTATTAGTATAGTGTACTGACCAGTTCTCTTCCTCTCTAACGTTTCTCTTATCTACTTCGGTAACTACACTAGCCATGTAACCAGTTCTCTTATCTACTTCGGTGACTACACTAGCCATGCAACCAGTTCTCTTATCTACTTCAGTGACTACACTAGCCATGCAACCAGTTCTCTTATCTACTTCGGTGACTACACTAGCCATGCAACCAGTTCTCTTATCTACTTCGGTGACTACACTAGCCATGCAACCAGTTCTATTCTCTACCTCAGTGACTACACTAGCCATGCAACCAGTTCTATTCTCTACTTCAGAGACTACACTAGCCATGCAACCAGTTCTCTACTTCAGTGACTACACTAGCCATGCAACCAGTTCTCTTATCTACTTCAGTGACTACACTAGCCATGCAACCAGTTCTCTTATCTACTTCAGTGACTACACTAGCCATGCAACCAGTTCTCTACTTCAGTGACTACACTAGCCATGCAACCAGTTCTCTACTTCAGTGACTACACTAGCCATGCAACCAGTTCTCTTATCTACTTCAGTGACTACACTAGCCATGCAACCAGTTCTCTACTTCGGAGACTACACTAGCCATGCGACCAGTTCTCTTATCTACTTAAGAGACTACACTAGCCATGCAACCAGTTCTCTTATCTACTTCAGTGACTACACTAGCCATGCAACCAGTTCTCTTCTTCACTACTTCAGTGACTACACTAGCCATGCAACCAGTTCTCTTATCTACTTCAGTGACTACACTAGCCATGCAACCAGTTCTCTTATCTACTTCAGTGACTACACTAGCCATGCAACCAGTTCTCTACTTCGGTGACTACACTAGCCATGCAACCAGTTCTCTTATCTACTTCAGTGACTACACTAGCCATGCAACCAGTTCTCTTATCTACTTCAGTGACTACACTAGCCATGCAACCAGTTCTCTACTTCGGTGACTACACTAGCCATGCAACCAGTTCTCTTATCTACTTCAGTGACTACACTAGCCATGCGACCAGTTCTCTTATCTACTTCAGTGACTACAGTAGCCATGCAACCAGTTCTCTTATCTACTTCAGTGACTACACTAGCCATGCGACCAGTTCTCTTATCTACTTCAGTGACTACACTAGCCATGCAACCAGTTCTCTTATCTACTTCAGAGACTACACTAGCCATGCAACCAGTTCTCTTATCTACTTCAGTGACTACACTAGCCATGCAACCAGTTCTCTTATCTACTTCAGTGACTACACTAGCCATGCAAACATTACATTCCTCAGGCTGGTATCCCGCTGCCCTACACCGCCCTAAAAAGCGGTATTACAGTATTACAGGCGGTTTACATCACACACAGAAAACGAGTCGTTGATTTTCTAGGCACCACTTATACGTTCAATAGTTTGCCATTGCTTTCTGAACGGTGACGAATTTGCTTCCAAATTGCCTGCCGTGGAGTTTGAACCAGGTACATTTGGGTTGTGATTGAGCTCCTACCGTTTAGCTACAGCGCCCATGTATGACAATGTGTTTCTTACTTTGATCATGTTTATTTGAGAATTTCTTGAAAGGCGGACATTGGAATGTAAGGAAAGAAAAAGTGGTGGAGGGTTCAAGACTAATTTAAGACCTCGTGATGGCTTCTAATACAAAATGCTCTGTATGTACGCGATTACACCGCCTCTGTGTTCGTGCGACCTGTAACATTCTCTAGCCAGCAAATACCTACCGTCCTCAGCGACCAGTAACACCAAACACTCACGTGTCACTAAACTAAACGACCTACTCTTCATAAAGACTGACAACATGACAGTCGCTTTTAACACGGTTGTCATCTACTCGTCCCAGGTGAACGTAACTGACAACACACGGGGAAAGATCAAAAGAATACCATTTTTCTTTTCCGATAATGATTCCGTTATTGACTCTTGCCCAAGATTGAAAACTTGCAGCCCTGGTAAGAAGAAGAAGAATATATTGACTCTTTTGACTTTAAAAAAAAATAAGTTTGGATTCTCACACAGCAGTTAATTCTTACTTTTCATGTATCTTCTTCTTCTTGTGTCGTCACACTGCTACCGGGTTGTTGCCCAGTGTCGTCACACTGCTACCGGTTGTTGCCCAGTGTCGTCACACTGCTACCGGGTTGTTGCACAGTGTCGTCACACTGCTACCAGGTTGTTGCCCAGTGTCGTCACACTGCTACCGGGTTGTTGCCCAGTGTCGTCACACTGCTACCGGGTTGTTGCCCAGTGTCGTCACACTGCTACCGGGTTGTTGCCCAGTGTTGTGGTTTTCTGTTTTTGTCTTCTCTGTTCTGGTGGCTTGGGTGATTGTTATTATTGCTCTTTGACAGAATTCTACTATATCATCTTTCCATCCATCTTTTTCGTGACCTTCCTCTCGCCTTCCTTCCTTCCTGATGAAGAAGACTGTATACAGTGGAGTTTTATTGAATTTTTATTAAGTGGCTGAACCACTTCCTTCTTTGTTTCTCAATGTAATTCAAACAAGGTCCTGTGCCAACTTTCTTTCTTATGTTGATATTGGTGACTGTCTTTTCTGGTGTCGGTAACTTTTCGCAGGCACCGAATTTCACATGTAGTTATATTTTGCGACTGCGCTTTGCTCATTGTCCATGTTTGTTGGCCTGAAATGAAAATCGTGGCATATCCCTTACAGGACTTAGCCCTCAAACACAGTAACCAAGTCATCGATTTTCTAGGCACAACTTATACGTTCAGTAGTTTGACATTGCTTTCGAACGGTGGGGTCTAGTTTACGTTTCGTAAAATCCACGGACACGTTCTTTCAAACTACCTGTCGAGGAGTTTGAACCACGTATGTTTGGGTTGTGATCCGAGCTCACTACCTTCTACAGACGTACCACATGTTTGTTGATATACTGTCTTACTACCTTCTACAGACGTACCACATGTTTGTTGATATACTCGATCTCACTACCTTCTACAGACGTACCACATGTTTGTTGATATACTCGTTCTTACTACCTTCTACAGACGTACCACATGTTTGTTGATATACTCGATCTTACTACTTCACAGACGACCACATGTTTGTTGATATACTCGATCTCACTACCTTCTACAGACGTACCACATGTTTGTTGATATACTCGATCTTAGGTTGAAACGGGTACAGACGACCACATGTTTGTTGATATACTCGATCTCACTACCTTCTACAGACGTACCACATTTTTGTTGATATACTCGATCTTAGGTTGAAACGGGTACAGACGACCACATGTTTGTTGATATACTCGATCTCACTACCTCTACAGACGTACCACATTTGTTGATATACTGATCTCACTACCTTCTACAGACGTACCACATGTTTGTTGATATACTCGATCTCACTACCTTCTACAGACGTACCACATGTTTGTTGATATACTCGATCTCACTACCTTCTACAGATGTACCACATGTTTGTTGATATACTCGTTCTTACTACCTTCTACAGACGTACCACATGTTTGTTGATATACTCGATCTTACTACCTTCTACAGACGTACCACATGTTTGTTGATATACTCGATCTTACTAACTCTACAGACGTACCACATGTTTGTTGATATACTGTCTCACTATACAGACGACCACATGTTTGTTGATATACTCGATCTTATACCTTCTACAGACGTACACATGTTTGTTGATATACTGACTTAGGTTGAAACGGGTACAGACGACCACATGTTTGTTGATATACTCGATCTCACTACCTTCACAGACGTACCACATGTTTGTTGATATACTCGATCTCACTACCTTCTACAGACGACCACATGTTTGTTGATATACTCGATCTCACTACCTTCTACAGACGACCACATGTTTGTTGATATACCGATCTCACTACCTTCTACAGACGTACCACATGTTTGTTGATATACTCGATCTTAGGTTGAAAACGGGTACAGACGACCACATGTTTGTTGATATACTGATCTCACTACCTTCTACAGACGTACCACATGTTTGTTGATATACTCGATCTTAGGTTGAAACGGGTACAGACGACCACATGTTTGTTGATATACTCGATCTCACTACCTTCTACAGACGTACCACATGTTTGTTGATATACTCGATCTCACTACCTTCTACAGACGTACCACATGTTTGTTGATATACTCGATCTCACTACCTTCTACAGACGTACCACATGTTTGTTGATATACTCGATCTCACTACCTTCTACAGATGTACCACATGTTTGTTGATATACTCGTTCTTACTACCTTCTACAGACGTACCACATGTTTGTTGATATACTAGATCTTACTACCTTCTACAGACGTACCACATGTTTGTTGATATACTCGATCTTACTACCTCTACAGACGTACCACATGTTTGTTGATATACTCGATCTCACTACCTCTACAGACGACCACATGTTTGTTGATATACTCGATCTTACTACCTTCTACAGACGTACCACATGTTTGTTGATATACTCGATCTTAGGTTGAAACGGGTACAGACGACCACATGTTTGTTGATATACTCGATCTCACTACCTTCTACAGACGTACCACATGTTTGTTGATATACTCGATCTCACTACCTTCTACAGACGACCACATGTTTGTTGATATACTCGATCTCACTACCTTCTACAGACGACCACATGTTTGTTGATATACTCGATCTTACTACCTTCTACAGACGTACCACATGTTTGTTGATATACTCGATCTTACTACCTTCTACAGACGACCACATGTTTGTTGATATACTCGATCTTACTACCTTCTACAGACGACCACATGTTTGTTGATATACTGATCTCACTACCTTCTACAGACGTACCACATGTTTGTTGATATACTCGATCTCACTACCTTCTACAGACGACCACATGTTTGTTGATATACTCGATCTTACTACCTTCTACAGACGTACCACATGTTTGTTGATATACTCGATCTTACCTACCTTCTACAGACGTACACATGTTTGTTGATATACCTGATCTCACTACCTCTACAGACGTACCACATGTTTGTTGATATACTAGATCTTACTACCTTCTACAGACGTACCACATGTTTGTTGATATACTCGATCTCACTACCTTCTACAGACGACCACATGTTTGTTGATATACTAGATCTTACTACCTTCTACAGACGTACCACATGTTTGTTGATATACTCGATCTTACTACCTTCTACAGACGTACCACACGTTGTTGATATACTCGATCTCACTACTTCTACAGACGTTTCCACATGTTTGTTGATATACTCGATCTCACTACCTCTACAGACGTACCACATGTGTGTTGATATACTCGTTCTTACTACCTTCTACAGACGTACCACATGTTTGTTGATATACTCGATCTCACTACTTCTACAGACGTACCACACGTTTGTTGATATACTCGATCTCACTACTTCTACAGACGTACCACACGTTTGTTGATATACTCGATCTCACTACCTTCTACAGACGTACCACATGTTTGTTGATATACTCGATCTCACTACCTCTACAGACGTACCACATGTTTGTTGATATACTCGATCTTACTACCTTCTACAGACGTACCACATGTTTGTTGATATACTCGTTCTTACTACCTTCTACAGACGTACCACATGTTTGTTGATATACTCGATCTCACTACTTCTACAGACGTACCACATGTTTGTTGATATACTCGATCTTACTACCTTCAGACGTACCACATGTTTGTTGATATACTCGATCTTACTACCTTCTACAGACGTACCACATGTTTGTTGATATACTAGATCTTACTACCTTCTACAGACGTACCACATGTTTGTTGATATACTCGTTCTCACTACCTTCTACAGACGACCACATGTTTGTTGATATACTGATCTCACTACCTTCTACAGACGTACCACATGTTTGTTGATATACTCGATCTTACTACCTCTACAGACGTACCACATGTTTGTTGATATACTCGATCTTACTACCTTCTACAGACGACCACATGTTTGTTGATATACTCGATCTTACTCTTCTACAGACGTACCACATGTTTGTTGATATACTCGATCTCACTACCTTCTACAGACGTACCACATGTTTGTTGATATACTCGATCTTACTACCTCTACAGACGTACCACATGTTTGTTGATATACTCGATCTTACTACCTTCTACAGACGTACCACATGTTTGTTGATATACTAGATCTTACTACCTTCTACAGACGTACCACATGTTTGTTGATATACTCGATCTTACTACCTTCTACAGACGTACCACATGTTTGTTGATATACTCGATCTTACTACCTCTACAGACGTACCACATGTTTGTTGATATACTCGATCTCACTACCTTCTACAGACGTACCACATGTTTGTTGATATACTCGATCTTACTACCTCTACAGACGTACCACATGTTTGTTGATATATCTGATCTCACTACCTTCTACAGACGTACCACATGTTTGTTGATATACTCGATCTTACTACCTCTACAGACGTACCACATGTTTGTTGATATACTCGATCTTACTACCTTCTACAGACGTACCACATGTTTGTTGATATACTCGATCTCACTACCTTCTACAGACGTACCAAATGTTTGTTGATATACTCGATCTTACTACCTCTACAGACGTACCACATGTTTGTTGATATACTCGATCTTACTACCTCTACAGACGTACCACATGTTTGTTGATATACTCGATCTTACTACCTCTACAGACGTACCACATGTTTGTTGATATACTCGATCTTTCTACCTTCTACAGACGTACCACATGTTTGTTGATATACTCGATCTTACTACCTTCTACAGACGTACCACATGTTTGTTGATATACTCGATCTTACTACCTTCTACAGACGTACCACATGTTTGTTGATATACTCGATCTTACTACCTCTACAGACGTACCACATGTTTGTTGATATACTCGATCTTACTACCTTCCCACAGACGTACCACATGTTTGTTGATATACTCGTTCTTAGGTTGAAACGGGTACAGACGTACCACATGTTTGTTGATATACTCGATCTTACTACCTTCTACAGACGTACCACATGTTTGTTGATATACTCGTTCTTAGGTTGAAACGGGTACAGACGTACCACATGTTTGTTGATATACTCGATCTTAGGTTGAAACGGGTACAGACGTACCACATGTTTGTTGATATACTAGATCTTACTACCTTCTACAGACGTACCACATGTTTGTTGATATACTCGATCTTAGGTTGAAACGGGTACAGACGACCACATGTTTGTTGATATACTCGATCTTACTACCTTCTACAGACGACCACATGTTTGTTGATATACTCGATCTTACTACCTTCTACAGACGTACTCATGTTTGTTGATATACTCGATCTCACTACCTTCTACAGACGTACCACACGTTTGTTGATATACTCGATCTTACTACCTTCTACAGACGACCACATGTTTGTTGATATACTCGATCTTACTACCTTCTACAGACGTACCACATGTTTGTTGATATACTCGATCTTACTACCTTCTACAGACGTACCACATGTTTGTTGATATACTCGATCTTACTACCTTCTACAGACGTACCACATGTTTGTTGATATACTCGATCTTACTACCTTCTACAGACGACCACATGTTTGTTGATATACTCGATCTTACTACCTTCTACAGACGACCACATGTTTGTTGATATACTCGATCACACTACCTTCTACAGACGTACCACACGTTTGTTGATATACTCGATCTTACTACCTTCTACAGACGACCACATGTTTGTTGATATACTCGATCTTACTACCTTCTACAGACGTACCACATGTTTGTTGATATACTCGTTCTTACTACCTTCTACAGACGACCACATGTTTGTTGATATACTCGATCTCACTACCTTCTACAGACGACCACACGTGTGTTGATATACTCGATCTTAGGTTGAAACGGGCACAGACGTACCACATGTTTGTTGATATACTCGATCTTATGTTGAAACGGGCACAGACGACCACATGTTTGTTGATATACTCGATCACACTACCTTCTACAGACGTACCACACGTTTGTTGATATACTCGATCTCACTACCTTCTACAGACGACCACATGTTTGTTGATATACCTGTTCTCACTACCTTCTACAGACGACCACATGTTTGTTGATATACTAGATCTTACTACCTCTACAGACGTACCACATGTTTGTTGATATACTCGATCTCACTACCTTCTACAGACGTACCACATGTTTGTTGATATACTGATCTCACTACCTTCTACAGACGTACCACATGTTTGTTGATATACTCGATCTTAGGTTGAAACGGGACAGACGTACCACATGTTTGTTGATATACTTGATCTCACTACCTTCTACAGACGTACCACATGTTTGTTGATATACTCGATCTCACTACCTTCTACAGACGTACCACATGTTTGTTGATATACTCGATCTTACTACCTCTACAGACGACCACATGTTTGTTGATATACTCGATCTTACTACCTTCTACAGACGACCACACGTTTGTTGATATACTCGATCTTACTACCTCTACAGACGTACCACATGTTTGTTGATATACTCGATCTCACTACCTCTACAGACGTACCACATGTTTGTTGATATACTGATCTTACTACCTTCTCAGACGACACATGTTTGTTGATATACTCGATCTCACTACCTTCTACAGACGTACCACATGTTTGTTGATATACTCGATCTCACTACCTTCTACAGACGTACCCATGTTTGTTGATATACTGTTCTCACTACCTTCTACAGACGACCATGTTTGTTGATATACCTGTCTCACTACCTTCTACAGACGACCACATGTTTGTTGATATACTCGATCTCACTACCTCTACAGACGTACCACATGTTTGTTGATATACTCGATCTTACTACCTCTACAGACGTACCACATGTTTGTTGATATACTCGATCTCACTACCTTCTACAGACGTACCACATGTTTGTTGATATACTCGATCTCACTACCTTCTACAGACGTACCACATGTTTGTTGATATACTCGATCTTAGGTTGAAACGGGTACAGACGTACCACATGTTTGTTGATATACTCGATCTCACTACCTTCTACAGACGTACCACATGTTTGTTGATATACTGATCTCACTACCTTCTACAGACGTACCACATGTTTGTTGATATACTCGATCTTACTACCTCTACAGACGACCACATGTTTGTTGATATACTAGATCTTACTACCTCTACAGACGTACCACATGTTTGTTGATATACTCGATCTTACTACCTCTACAGACGTACCACATGTTTGTTGATATACCTGATCTTACTACCTCTACAGACGACCACATGTTTGTTGATATACTCGATCTTACTACCTTCTACAGACGACCACACGTTTGTTGATATACTCGATCTTACTACCTCTACAGACGTACCACATGTTTGTTGATATACTCGATCTCACTACCTCTACAGACGTACCACATGTTTGTTGATATACTCGATCTTACTACCTTCTACAGACGACCACATGTTTGTTGATATACTGATCTCACTACCTTCTACAGACGTACCACATGTTTGTTGATATACTCGATCTCACTACCTCTACAGACGTACCACATGTTTGTTGATATACTCGTTCTTACTACCTCTACAGACGTACCACATGTTTGTTGATATACTCGATCTCACTACCTCTACAGACGTACCACATGTTTGTTGATATACTCGATCTTACTACCTTCTACAGACGACCACATGTTTGTTGATATACTCGATCTCACTACCTTCTACAGACGACCACATGTTTGTTGATATACTCGATCTCACTACCTCTACAGACGTACCACATGTTTGTTGATATACTAGATCTTACTACCTCTACAGACGTACCACATGTTTGTTGATATACTCGATCTCACTACCTTCTACAGACGTACCATGTTTGTTGATATACTGATCCTCACTACCTCTACAGACGTACCACATGTTTGTTGATATACTGATCTTACTACCCCTACAGACGTACCATGTTTGTTGATATACTCGATCTCACTACCTTCTACAGACGTACCACATGTTTGTTGATATACTAGATCTTACTACCTCTACAGACGTACCACATGTTTGTTGATATACTCGATCTCACTACCTTCTACAGACGCCCACATGTTTGTTGATATACTCGATCTTACTACCTCTACAGACGTACCCCATGTTTGTTGATATACTCGATCTCACTACCTTCTACAGACGTACCACATGTTTGTTGATATACTCGATCTTACTACCTCTACAGACGTACCCCATGTTTGTTGATATACTCGATCTTACTACCTTCTACAGACGACCACATGTTTGTTGATATACTCGATCTCACTACCTTCTACAGACGTACCACATGTTTGTTGATATACTCGATCTTACTACCTTCTACAGACGACCACATGTTTGTTGATATACTCGATCTTACTACCTTCTACAGACGTACCACAAGTTTGTTGATATACTCGATCTTACTACCTCTACAGACGTACCACATGTTTGTTGATATACTGATCTCACTACCTTCTACAGACGTACCACATGTTTGTTGATATACTCGATCTTACTACCTTCTACAGACGTACCACATGTGTGTTGATATACTCGATCTTACTACCTCTACAGACGTACCACATGTTTGTTGATATACTCGATCTTACTACCCTCTACAGACGTACCACATGTTTGTTGATATACTCGTTCTTACTACCTTCTACAGACGTACCCCATGTTTGTTGATATACTCGATCTCACTACCTTCTACAGACGTACCACATGTTTGTTGATATACTCGATCTTACTACCTTCTACAGACGACCACATGTTTGTTGATATACTCGTTCTTACTACCTCTACAGACGTACCACATGTTTGTTGATATACTCGTTCTTACTACCTCTACAGACGTACCACATGTTTGTTGATATACTCGTTCTTACTACCTCTACAGACGTACCACATGTTTGTTGATATACTCGATCTTACTACCTTCTACAGACGTACCACATGTTTGTTGATATACTGATCTCACTACCTTCTACAGACGTACCACATGTTTGTTGATATACTCGATCTTACTACCTTCTACAGACGTACCACATGTTTGTTGATATACTCGTTCTTACTACCTCTACAGACGTACCACATGTTTGTTGATATACTCGTTCTTACTACCTCTACAGACGTACCCCATGTTTGTTGATATACTCGATCTTACTACCTTCTACAGACGTACCACATGTTTGTTGATATACTGATCTCACTACCTTCTACAGACGTACCACATGTTTGTTGATATACTCGTTCTTACTACCTCTACAGACGTACCACATGTTTGTTGATATACTCGTTCTTACTACCTCTACAGACGTACCACATGTTTGTTGATATACTAGATCTTACTACCTTCTACAGACGTACCACATGTTTGTTGATATACTCGATCTTACTACCTTCTACAGACGTACCACATGTTTGTTGATATACTCGATCTTACTACCTTCTACAGACGTACCCCATGTTTGTTGATATACTCGATCTTACTACCTCTACAGACGTACCACATGTTTGTTGATATACTCGATCTTACTACCTTCTACAGACGACCACATGTTTGTTGATATACCGATCTCACTACCTCTACAGACGTACCACATGTTTGTTGATATACTCGATCTTACTACCTCTACAGACGTACCACATGTTTGTTGATATACTCGATCTCACTACCTTCTACAGACGTACCACATGTTTGTTGATATACTCGATCTTACTACCTCTACAGACGACCACATGTTTGTTGATATACTCGATCTTACTACCTTCTACAGACGTACCACACGTTTGTTGATATACTCGATCTTACTACCTCTACAGACGTACCACATGTTTGTTGATATACTCGATCTTACTACCTTCTACAGACGACCACATGTTTGTTGATATACTCGATCTCACTACCTTCTACAGACGACCACATGTTTGTTGATATACTGATCTCACTACCTTCTACAGACGTACCACATGTTTGTTGATATACTCGTTCTTACTACCTCTACAGACGTACCACATGTTTGTTGATATACTCGTTCTTACTACCTCTACAGACGACCACATGTTTGTTGATATACTCGTTCTTACTACCTCTACAGACGTACCACATGTTTGTTGATATACTCGATCTTACTACCTTCTACAGACGTACCACATGTTTGTTGATATACTCGATCTTACTACCTTCTACAGACGTACCACATGTTTGTTGATATACTCGATCTTACTACCTTCTCAGACGTACCACATGTTTGTTGATATACTCGATCTTACTACCTCTACAGACGTAACACATGTTTGTTGATATACTCGATCTTACTACCTTCTACAGACGACCACATGTTTGTTGATATACTCGATCACACTACCTTCTACAGACGTACCACACGTTTGTTGATATACTCGATCTTACTACCTTCTACAGACGACCACATGTTTGTTGATATACTCGTTCCCCACTACCTTCTACAGACGTACCACACGTTTGTTGATATACTCGATCTCACTACCTTCTACAGACGACCACATGTTTGTTGATATACTCGTTCTCACTACCTTCTACAGACGACCACATGTTTGTTGATATACCCCGATCTTACTACCTCTACAGACGTACCACATGTTTGTTGATATACTCGATCTCACTACCTTCTACAGACGTACCACATGTTTGTTGATATACTCGATCTCACTACCTTCTACAGACGTACCACATGTTTGTTGATATACTCGATCTTAGGTTGAAACGGGTACAGACGTACCACATGTTTGTTGATATACTGATCTCACTACCTTCTACAGACGTACCACATGTTTGTTGATATACTCGATCTCACTACCTTCTACAGACGTACCACATGTTTGTTGATATACTCGATCTTACTACCTCTACAGACGACCACATGTTTGTTGATATACTCGATCTTACTACCTTCTACAGACGACCACACGTTTGTTGATATACTCGATCTTACTACCTCTACAGACGTACCACATGTTTGTTGATATACTCGATCTCACTACCTCTACAGACGTACCACATGTTTGTTGATATACTCGATCTTACTACCTTCTACAGACGACCACATGTTTGTTGATATACTCGATCTCACTCACCTTCTACAGACGTACCACATGTTTGTTGATATACTCGATCTCACTACCTTCTACAGACGACCACATGTTTGTTGATATACTCGTTCTCACTACCTTCTACAGACGACCACATGTTTGTTGATATACTCGATCTTACTACCTCTACAGACGTACCACATGTTTGTTGATATACTCGATCTCACTACCTTCACAGACGTACCACATGTTTGTTGATATACTCGATCTCACTACCTTCTACAGACGTACCACATGTTTGTTGATATACTCGATCTTAGGTTGAAACGGGTACAGACGTACCACATGTTTGTTGATATACTCGATCTCACTACCTTCTACAGACGTACCACATGTTTGTTGATATACTCGATCTCACTACCTTCTACAGACGTACCACATGTTTGTTGATATACTCGATCTTACTACCTCTACAGACGACCACATGTTTGTTGATATACTCGATCTTACTACCTTCTACAGACGACCACACGTTTGTTGATATACTCGATCTTACTACCTCTACAGACGTACCACATGTTTGTTGATATACTCGATCTCACTACCTCTACAGACGTCCACATGTTTGTTGATATACTCGATCTTACTACCTTCTACAGACGACCACATGTTTGTTGATATACTTGATCTCACTACCTTCTAAGACGTACCACATGTTTGTTGATATACCCCGATCTCACTACCTTCTACAGACGTACCACATGTTTGTTGATATACTCGTTCTCACTACCTTCTACAGACGACCACATGTTTGTTGATATACTCGTTCTCACTACCTTCTACAGACGACCACATGTTTGTTGATATACTCGATCTCACTACCTCTACAGACGTACCACATGTTTGTTGATATACCTGATCTTACTACCTCTACAGACGTACCACATGTTTGTTGATATACTCGATCTCACTACCTTCTACAGACGTACCACATGTTTGTTGATATACTCGATCTCACTACCTTCTACAGACGTACCACATGTTTGTTGATATACTCGATCTTAGGTTGAAACGGGTACAGACGTACCACATGTTTGTTGATATACTCGATCTCACTACCTTCTACAGACGTACCACATGTTTGTTGATATACTGATCTCACTACCTTCTACAGACGTACCACATGTTTGTTGATATACTGATCTTACTACCTCTACAGACGACCACAAGTTTGTTGATATACTCGATCTTACTACCTCTACAGACGTACCACATGTTTGTTGATATACTCGATCTTACTACCTCTACAGACGTACCACATGTTTGTTGATATACCTGATCTTACTACCTCTACAGACGACCACATGTTTGTTGATATACTCGATCTTACTACCTTCTACAGACGACCACACGTTTGTTGATATACTCGATCTTACTACCTCTACAGACGTACCACATGTTTGTTGATATACTCGATCTCACTACCTCTACAGACGTACCACATGTTTGTTGATATACTGATCTTACTACCTTTCTACAGACGACCACATGTTTGTTGATATACTCGATCTCACTACCTTCTACAGACGTACCCCATGTTTGTTGATATACTCGATCTCACTACCCCTACAGACGTACCACATGTTTGTTGATATACCCCGTTCTTACTACCTCTACAGACGTACCACATGTTTGTTGATATACTCGATCTCACTACCTCTACAGACGTACCACATGTTTGTTGATATACTCGATCTTACTACCTTCTACAGACGACCACATGTTTGTTGATATACTCGATCTCACTACCTTCTACAGACGACCACATGTTTGTTGATATACTCGATCTCACTACCTCTACAGACGTACCACATGTTTGTTGATATACTCGATCTTACTACCTCTACAGACGTACCACATGTTTGTTGATATACCCGATCTCACTACCTTCTACAGACGTACCACATGTTTGTTGATATACTCGATCTCACTACCTCTACAGACGTACCACATGTTTGTTGATATACTAGATCTTACTACCTCTACAGACGTACCACATGTTTGTTGATATACTGATCTCACTACACTTCTACAGACGTACCACATGTTTGTTGATATACTCGATCTTACTACCTCTACAGACGTTTCCACATGTTTGTTGATATACTCGATCTCACTACCTTCTACAGACGTACCACATGTTTGTTGATATACTCGATCTTACTACCTCTACAGACGTACCACATGTTTGTTGATATACTGATCTCACTACCTTCTACAGACGTACCACATGTTTGTTGATATACTCGATCTTACTACCTCTACAGACGTACCACATGTTTGTTGATATACTCGATCTTACTACCTTCTACAGACGACCACATGTTTGTTGATATACTGATCTCACTACCTTCTACAGACGTACCACATGTTTGTTGATATACTCGATCTTACTACCTTCTACAGACGACCACATGTTTGTTGATATACTCGATCTTACTACCTTCTACAGACGTACCACAAGTTTGTTGATATACTCGATCTTACTACCTCTACAGACGTACCACATGTTTGTTGATATACTGATCTCACTACCTTCTACAGACGTACCACATGTTTGTTGATATACTCGATCTTACTACCTTCTACAGACGTACCACATGTGTGTTGATATACTCGATCTTACTACCTCTACAGACGTACCACATGTTTGTTGATATACTAGATCTTACTACCTCTACAGACGTACCACATGTTTGTTGATATACTCGTTCTTACTACCTTCTACAGACGTACCACATGTTTGTTGATATACTCGATCTCACTACCTTCTACAGACGTACCACATGTTTGTTGATATACTCGATCTTACTACCTTCTACAGACGTACCACATGTTTGTTGATATACTCGTTCTTACTACCTCTACAGACGTACCACATGTTTGTTGATATACTCGTTCTTACTACCTCTACAGACGTACCACATGTTTGTTGATATACTCGTTCTTACTACCTATACAGACGTACCACATGTTTGTTGATATACTCGATCTTACTACCTTCTACAGACGTACCCCATGTTTGTTGATATACTCGATCTCACTACCTTCTACAGACGTACCACATGTTTGTTGATATACTCGATCTTACTACCTTCTACAGACGTACCACATGTTTGTTGATATACTCGTTCTTACTACATCTACAGACGTACCACATGTTTGTTGATATACTGTTCTTACTCCTCTACAGACGTACCACATGTTTGTTGATATACTCTTTCTTACTACCTCTACAGACGTACCACATGTTTGTTGATATACTAGATCTTACTACCTTCTACAGACGTACCACATGTTTGTTGATATACTAGATCTTACTACCTTCTACAGACGTACCACATGTTTGTTGATATACTCGATCTTACTACCTTCTACAGACGTACCCCATGTTTGTTGATATACTCGATCTTACTACCTCTACAGACGTACCACATGTTTGTTGATATACTCGATCTTACTACCTTCTACAGACGACCACATGTTTGTTGATATACTCGATCTCACTACCTCTACAGACGTACCACATGTTTGTTGATATACTCGATCTTACTACCTCTACAGACGTACCACATGTTTGTTGATATACTCTGATCTCACTACCTTCTACAGACGTACCACATGTTTGTTGATATACTCGATCTTACTACCTCTACAGACGACCACATGTTTGTTGATATACTCGATCTTACTACCTTCTACAGACGTACCACACGTTTGTTGATATAATCGATCTTACTACCTCTACAGACGTACCACATGTTTGTTGATATACTCGATCTCACTACCTCTACAGACGTACCACATGTTTGTTGATATACTCGATCTTACTACCTTCTACAGACGACCACTGTTTGTTGATATACTGATCTCACTACCTTCTACAGACGTACCACATGTTTGTTGATATACTCGATCTCACTACCTTCTACAGACGTACCACATGTTTGTTGATATACTCGTTCTTACTACCTCTACAGACGTACCACATGTTTGTTGATATACTCGTTCTTACTACCTCTACAGACGTACCACATGTTTGTTGATATACTCGTTCTTACTACCTCTACAGACGTACCACGTTTGTTGATATACTGATCTTACTCACCTTCTACAGACGTACCACATGTTTGTTGATATACCCGATCTTACTACCTTCTACAGACGTACCACATGTTTGTTGATATACTCGATCTTACTACCTTCTACAGACGTACCACATGTTTGTTGATATACTCGATCTTACTACCTCTACAGACGTACCACATGTTTGTTGATATACTCGATCTTACTACCTTCTACAGACGACCACATGTTTGTTGATATACTCGATCTCACTACCTCTACAGACGTACCACATGTTTGTTGATATACTAGATCTTACTACCTCTACAGACGTACCACATGTTTGTTGATATACTCGATCTCACTACCTTCTACAGACGTACCACATGTTTGTTGATATACTCGATCTCACTACCTTCTACAGACGTACCACATGTTTGTTGATATACTCGATCTTAGGTTGAAACGGGTACAGACGTACCACATGTTTGTTGATATACTCGATCTCAATACCTTCTACAGACGTACCACATGTTTGTTGATATACTCGATCTCACTACCTTCTACAGACGTACCACATGTTTGTTGATATACTCGATCTTACTACCTCTACAGACGACCACATGTTTGTTGATATACTCGATCTTACTACCTCTACAGACGTACCACATGTTTGTTGATATACTAGATCTTACTACCTCTACAGACGTACCACATGTTTGTTGATATACTCGATCTTACTACCCCTACAGACGACCCATGTTTGTTGATATACTCGATCTTACTACCTTCTACAGACGACCACACGTTTGTTGATATACTCGATCTTACTACCTCTACAGACGTACCACATGTTTGTTGATATACTCGATCTCACTACCTCTACAGACGTACCACATGTTTGTTGATATACTCGATCTTACTACCTTCTACAGACGACCACATGTTTGTTGATATACTCGATCTCACTACCTTCTACAGACGTACCCCATGTTTGTTGATATACTCGATCTCACTACCTCTACAGACGTACCACATGTTTGTTGATATACTCGTTCTTACTACCTCTACAGACGTACCACATGTTTGTTGATATATTCGATCTCACTACCTCTACAGACGTACCACATGTTTGTTGATATACTCGATCTTACTACCTCTACAGACGACCACATGTTTGTTGATATACTCGATCTCACTACCTTCTACAGACGACCACATGTTTGTTGATATACTCGATCTTACTACCTCTACAGACGTACCACATGTTTGTTGATATACTCGATCTCACTACCTTCTACAGACGTACCACATGTTTGTTGATATACTCGATCTCACTACCTTCTACAGACGCCCACATGTTTGTTGATATACTCGATCTACTACCTCTACAGACGTACCACATGTTTGTTGATATACTCGATCTCACTACCTTCTACAGACGTACCACATGTTTGTTGATATACTCGATCTTACTACCTCTACAGACGTACCACATGTTTGTTGATATACTCGATCTTACTACCTTCTACAGACGACCACATGTTTGTTGATATACTCGATCTCACTACCTTCTACAGACGTACCACATGTTTGTTGATATACTCGATCTTACTACCTTCTACAGACGACCACATGTTTGTTGATATACTAGATCTTACTACCTTCTACAGACGTACCACATGTTTGTTGATATACTCGATCTTACTACCTCTACAGACGTACCACATGTTTGTTGATATACTCGATCTCACTACCTTCTACAGACGTACCACATGTTTGTTGATATACTCGATCTTACTACCTTCTACAGACGTACCACATGTGTGTTGATATACTCGATCTTACTACCTCTACAGACGTACCACATGTTTGTTGATATACTCGATCTTACTACCTCTACAGACGTACCACATGTTTGTTGATATACTCGTTCTTACTACCTTCTACAGACGTACCACATGTTTGTTGATATACTCGATCTCACTACCTTCTACAGACGTACCACATGTTTGTTGATATACTCGTTCTTTCTACCTCTACAGACGTACCACATGTTTGTTGATATACTCGTTCTTACTACCTCTACAGACGTACCACATGTTTGTTGATATACTCGTTCTTACTACCTCTACAGACGTACCACATGTTTGTTGATATACTCGATCTTACTACCTTCTACAGACGTACCACATGTTTGTTGATATACTCGATATCACTACCTTCTACAGACGTACCACATGTTTGTTGATATACTAGATCTTACTACCTTCTACAGACGTACCACATGTTTGTTGATATACTCGTTCTTACTACCTCTACAGACGTACCACATGTTTGTTGATATACCTGTTCTTACTACCTCTACAGACGACCACATGTTTGTTGATATACTCGTTCTTACTACCTCTACAGACGTACCACATGTTTGTTGATATACTCGATCTTACTACCTTCTACAGACGTACCACATGTTTGTTGATATACTCGATCTCACTACCTTCTACAGACGTACCACATGTTTGTTGATATACTCGTTCTTACTACCTCTACAGACGTACCACATGTTTGTTGATATACTCGTTCTTACTACCTCTACAGACGTACCACATGTTTGTTGATATACTCGTTCTTACTACCTCTACAGACGTACCACATGTTTGTTGATATACTCGATCTTACTACCTTCTACAGACGTACCACATGTTTGTTGATATACTCGATCTTACTACCTTCTACAGACGTACCCCATGTTTGTTGATATACTCGATCTTACTACCTTCTACAGACGTACCACATGTTTGTTGATATACTAGATCTTACTACCTCTACAGACGTACCACATGTTTGTTGATATACTCGATCTTACTACCTTCTACAGACGACCACATGTTTGTTGATATACTCGATCTTACTACCTTCTACAGACGACCACATGTTTGTTGATATACTCGATCTTACTACCTTCTACAGACGACCACATGTTTGTTGATATACCTGATCTTACTACCTTCTACAGACGTACCACATGTGTGTTGATATACTCGATCTTACTACCTTCTACAGACGTACCACATGTTTGTTGATATACTCGATCTTACTACCTCTACAGACGACCACATGTTTGTTGATATACTCGATCTTACTACCTTCTACAGACGACCACAAGTTTGTTGATATACTCGATCTTACTACCTCTACAGACGTACCACATGTTTGTTGATATACTCGATCTCACTACCTCTACAGACGTACCACATGTTTGTTGATATACTCGATCTTACTACCTTCTACAGACGACCACATATTTGTTGATATACTCGATCTCACTACCTTCTACAGACGTACCACATGTTTGTTGATATACTGATCTCACTACCTTCTACAGACGTACCACATGTTTGTTGATATACTCGTTCTCACTACCTTCTACAGACGACCACATGTTTGTTGATATACTCGTTCTCACTACCTTCTACAGACGACCACATGTTTGTTGATATACCTGATCTCACTACCTCTACAGACGTACCACATGTTTGTTGATATACTCGATCTTACTACCTCTACAGACGTACACATGTTTGTTGATATACCCCGATCTCACTACCTTCTCAGACGTACCACATGTTTGTTGATATACTGATCTCACTACCTTCTACAGACGTACCACATGTTTGTTGATATACTCGATCTTAGGTTGAACGTACAGACGTACCACATGTTTGTTGATATAATCGATCTCACTACCTTCTACAGACGTACCACATGTTTGTTGATATACTGATCTCACTACCTTCTACAGACGTACCACATGTTTGTTGATATACTCGATCTTACTACCTCTACAGACGACCACATGTTTGTTGTATTGATCTTACACTCTACAGACTGCCCTGTTTGTTGTATACTGATCTTACTACCCTCTACAGACGTACCACATGTTTGTTGATATACTCGATCTTACTACCTCTACAGACGTACCACATGTTTGTTGATATACTCGATCTTACTACCTCTACAGACGACCACATGTTTGTTGATATACTCGATCTTACTACCTTCTACAGACGACCACACGTTTGTTGATATACTCGATCTTACTACCTCTACAGACGTACCACATGTTTGTTGATATACTCGATCTCACTACCTCTACAGACGTACCACATGTTTGTTGATATACTCGATCTTACTACCTTCTACAGACGACCACATGTTTGTTGATATACTCGATCTCACTACCTTTTACAGACGTACCACATGTTTGTTGATATACTGATCCACTACCTCTACAGACGTACCACATGTTTGTTGATATACTCGTTCTTACTACCTCTACAGACGACCACAGTTTGTTGATATACCTGATCTCACTACTCTACAGACGTACCACATGTTTGTTGATATACTCGATCTTACTACCTTCTACAGACGACCACATGTTTGTTGATATACTCGATCTCACTACCTTCTACAGACGACCACATGTTTGTTGATATACTGATCTCACTACCTTTTTACAGACGACCACATGTTTGTTGAAAATCGATCTCACTACCTCTACAGACGTACCACATGTTTGTTGATATACTCGATCTTACTACCTCTACAGACGTACCACATGTTTGTTGATATACTCGATCTCACTACCTTCTACAGACGTACCACATGTTTGTTGATATACTCGATCTCACTACCTCTACAGACGTACCACATGTTTGTTGATATACTCTATCTTACTACCTCTACAGACGTACCACATGTTTGTTGATATACTCGATCTCACTACCTCTACAGACGTACCACATGTTTGTTGATATACTGATCTACTACCTCTACAGACGTACCACATGTTTGTTGATATACTGATCTCTACTACCTCTACAGACGTACCACATGTTTGTTGATATACTCGATCTTACTACCTCTACAGACGTACCCCATGTTTGTTGATATACTCGATCTCACTACCTTCTACAGACGTACCACATGTTTGTTGATATACTCGATCTTACTACCTCTACAGACGTACCACATGTTTGTTGATATACCCCGATCTTACTACCTTCTACAGACGACCACATGTTTGTTGATATACTCGATCTCACTACCTTCTACAGACGTACCCCATGTTTGTTGATATACTCGATCTTACTACCTTCTACAGACGACCACATGTTTGTTGATATACTCGATCTTACTACCTTCTACAGACGTACCACATGTTTGTTGATATACTCGATCTTACTACCTCTACAGACGTACCACATGTTTGTTGATATACTCGATCTCACTACCTTCTACAGACGTACCACATGTTTGTTGATATACTCGATCTTACTACCTTCTACAGACGTACCACATGTGTGTTGATATACTCGATCTTACTACCTCTACAGACGTACCACATGTTTGTTGATATACCTGATCTTACTACCTCTACAGACGTACCACATGTTTGTTGATATACTCGTTCTTACTACCTTCTACAGACGTACCACATGTTTGTTGATATACTCGATCTCACTACCTTCTACAGACGTACCACATGTTTGTTGATATACTCGGGTCTTACTACCTTTTACAGACGTACCACATGTTTGTTGATATACTCGTTCTTACTACTCCTACAGACGTACACATGTTGTTGATATACTCGTTCTTACTACCTCTACAGACGTACCACATGTTTGTTGATATACTCGATCTTACTACCTTCTACAGACGTACCACATGTTTGTTGATATACTGATCTCACTACCTTCTACAGACGTACCACATGTTTGTTGATATACTCGATATTACTACCTTCTACAGACGTACCACATGTTTGTTGATATACTCGTTCTTACTACCTCTACAGACGTACCACATGTTTGTTGATATACTCGTTCTTACTACCTCTACAGACGTACCACATGTTTGTTGATATACTCGTTCTTACTACCTCTACAGACGTACCACATGTTTGTTGATATACTAGATCTTACTACCTCTACAGACGTACCACATGTTTGTTGATATACTGATCTCACTACCTTCTACAGACGTACCACATGTTTGTTGATATACTCGTTCTTACTACCTCTACAGACGTACCACATGTTTGTTGATATACTGTTCTTACTACCTCTACAGACGTACCATGTTTGTTGATATACCCGTTCTTACTACCTCTACAGACGTACCACATGTTTGTTGATATACTCGATCTTACTACCTTCTACAGACGTACCACATGTTTGTTGATATACTCGATCTTACTACCTTCTACAGACGTACCACATGTTTGTTGATATACTCGATCTTACTACCTTCTACAGACGTACCACATGTTTGTTGATATACTCGATCTTACTACTTCTACAGACGTACCACATGTTTGTTGATATACTCGATCTTACTACCTTCTACAGACGACCACATGTTTGTTGATATACTCGATCTTATACCTTCTACAGACGACCACATGTTTGTTGATATACTCGATCTTACTACCTTCTACAGACGACCACATGTTTGTTGATATACTCGATCTTACTACCTTCTACAGACGTACCACATGTGTGTTGATATACTCGATCTTACTACCTTCTACAGACGTACCCCATGTTTGTTGATATACTCGATCTTACTACCTCTACAGACGTACCACATGTTTGTTGATATACTAGATCTTACTACCTCTACAGACGTACCACATGTTTGTTGATATACTCGATCTTACTACCTCTACAGACGTACCACATGTTTGTTGATATACTCGATCTCACTACCTTCTACAGACGTACCACATGTTTGTTGATATACTCGATCTCACTACCTTCTACAGACGACCACACGTGTTTGATATACTGATCTTTGAAACGGGTACAGACGTACCACATGTTTGTTGATATACTCGATCTCTACCTCTCTACAGACGTACCACATGTTTGTTGATATACTCGATCTCACTACCTCTACAGACGACCACACGTGTGTTGATATACTCGATCTCACTACCTTCTACAGACGTACCACATGTTTGTTGATATACTCGATCTTACTAACTCTACAGACGTACCACATGTTTGTTGATATACTCGATCTTACTACCTCTACAGACGTACCACATGTTTGTTGATATACTCGATCTTACTAACTCTACAGACGTACCACATGTTTGTTGATATACTCGATCTTACTACCTTTTACAGACGTACCCATGTTTGTTGATATACTCGATCTTAGGTTGAAACGGGTACAGACGACCACATGTTTGTTGATATACTCGATCTCACTACCTTCTACAGACGTACCACATGTTTGTTGATATACTAGATCTTACTACCTTCTACAGACGTACCACATGTTTGTTGATATACTCGATCTTAGGTTGAAACGGGTACAGACGTACCACATGTTTGTTGATATACTCGATCTTACTACCTTCTACAGACGTACCACATGTTTGTTGATATACTCGATCTTACTACCTTCTACAGACGCCCACATGTTTGTTGATATACTGATCTTAGGTTGAAACGGCTACAGACGTACCACATGTTTGTTGATATACTAGATCTTACTACCTTCTACAGACGTACCACATGTTTGTTGATATACTAGATCTTACTACCTTCTACAGACGTACCACATGTTTGTTGATATACTCGTTCTTACTACCTTCTACAGACGACCACATGTTTGTTGATATACTGATCTCACTACCTTCTACAGACGTACCACATGTTGTTGATATACTCGATCTCACTACCTTCTACAGACGTACCACATGTTTGTTGATATACTGATCTCACACTTCTACAGACTGTACCACATGTTTGTTGATATACTCGATCTTATTTATTCTATAGTCGTACCACATGTTTGTTGATATACTCGATCTTACTACCTTCTACAGACGTACCACATGTGTGTTGATATACTCGATCTTACTACCTTCTACAGACGACCACATGTTTGTTGATATACTCGTTCTTACTACCTTCTACAGACGTACCACATGTTTGTTGATATACTCGATCTTACTACCTTCTACAGACGTACCACATGTGTGTTGATATACTCGATCTACTACCTTCTACAGACGACCACATGTGTGTTGATATACTCGATCTACTACCTCTACAGACGTACCACATGTTTGTTGATATACTGATCTCATACCTTCACTACAGACGTACCACATGTTTGTTGATATACTGATTTTTTACCTTCTACAGACGTACCACATGTTTGTTGATATACTGATCTTAGGTTGAAACGGGCACAGGGCGACTACATGTTTGTTGATATACTCGATCTCACTACCTCTACAGACGACCACATGTTTGTTGATATACTCGATCTTAGGTTGAAACGGGTACAGACGACCACATGTTTGTTGATATACTCGTTCTTAGGTTGAAACGGGTACAGACGTACCACATGTTTGTTGATATACTCGTTCTTAGGTTGAAACGGGTACAGACGACCACATGTTTGTTGATATACTCGTTCTTAGGTTTAAACGGGTACAGACGTACCACATGTTTGTTGATATACTCGTTCTTACTACCTCTACAGACGACCACATGTTTGTTGATATACTCGATCTTACTACCCTCTACAGACGTACCACATGTTTGTTGATATACTCGATCTTACTACCTCTACAGACGTACCACATGTTTGTTGATATACTCGATCTTACTTACCTCTACAGACGTACCACATGTTTGTTGATATACTCGATCTTACTACCTTCTACAGACTACCACATGTTTGTTGATATACTCGATCTTAGGTTGAAACGGGTACAGACGACCACATGTTTGTTGATATACTCGATCTTAGTTGAAACGGTACAGACGACCACATGTTTGTTGATATACTCGATCTCTACTACCTTACAGACGTACCACATGTTTGTTGATATACTCGATCTTAGGTTGAAACGGGTACAGACGACCACATGTTTGTTGATATACTCGATCTTACTACCTCTACAGACGTACCACATGTTTGTTGATATACTCGATCTTAGGTTGAAACGGGTACAGACGACCACATGTTTGTTGATATACTCGATCTCACTACCTCTACAGACGTACCACATGTTTGTTGATATACTCGATCTTAGGTTGAAACGGGTACAGACGACCACATGTTTGTTGATATACTCGATCTTACTACCTCTACAGACGACCACATGTTTGTTGATATACTCGATCTCACTACCTCTACAGACGACCACATGTTTGTTGATATACTCGATCTTACTACCTCTACAGACGACCACATGTTTGTTGATATACTCGATCTTACTACCTCTACAGACGACCACATGTTTGTTGATATACTCGATCTTACTACTCACAGACGACCACATGTTTGTTGATATACTCGATCCTACCTCTACAGACGTACCACATGTTTGTTGATATACTCGATCTCACTACCTCTACAGACGACCACATGTTTGTTGATATACTCGATCTTAGGTTGAAACGGGCACAGACGACCACATGTTTGTTGATATACTCGATCTTAGGTTGAAACGGGTACAGACGTACCACATGTTTGTTGATATACTCGATCTTAGCTGAAACGGGCACAGACGACCACATGTTTGTTGATATACTTGATCTTAGGTTGAAACGGGCACAGACGACCACATGTTTGTTGATATACTCGATCTTACTAACTCTACAGACGTACCACATGTTTGTTGATATACTCGATCAGGTTGAAACGGTACAGACGACCACATGTTTGTTGATATACTCGATCTCATACCTCTACAGACGTACCACATGTTTGTTGATATACTCGATCTCACTACCTTCTACAGACGACCACATGTTTGTTGATATACTGATCTATGAAACGGGACAGACGACACATCGTTTGCTGATATACTGATCTTACTACCTCTACAGACGTACCATGTTTGTTGATATACTTGATCTTAGGTTGAAACGGGCACAGACGACCACATGTTTGTTGATATACTCGATCTTAGGTTGAAACGGGCACAGACGACCACATGTTTGTTGATATACTCGATCTAAAATAACCAAAACGTCTCGTTCTTAGGTTGAAACGGGACAGACGACACACGTTTGTTGATATACTCGATCTAAAATAACCAATAAACGGCTCGTTCTTAGGTTGAAACGGGCACAGAAGACCACATGTTTGTTGATATACTCGATCTAAAATAACCAATAAACGTCTCGTTCTTAGGTTGAAACGGGCACAGACGTACCACATGTTTGTTGATATACTCGATCTAAAATAACCAATAAACGACTCGTTCTTAGGTTGAAACGGGCACAGACGACCACACGTTTGTTGATATACTCGATCTAAAATAACCAATAAACGGCTCGTTCTTAGGTTGAAACGGGCACAGACGACCACATGTTTGTTGATATACTCGATCTAAAATAACCAATAAACGGCTCGTTCTTAGGTTGAAACGGGCACAGACGACCACACGTTTGTTGATATACTCGCTCTAAAATAACCAATAAACGGCTCGTTCTTAGGTTGAAACGGGCACAGACGACTACACGTTTGTTGATATACTCGATCTAAAATAACCAATAAACGGCTCGTTCTTAGGTTGAAACGGCGTGTCTCGCTAAAACGACTTAATCCACTAAGTAACAAACAAACAAACAGAAAAAAATCAAACCCAAGTATGTTTGAAAAAGAGATTTATCGATGTAAGGGAAAACTGCAGTAAAAAATGTACCAATGGCGAAACAGGTAAAAATCAAAGTACAGTAGTTTTACAAAATACAAAAACAATACACCGCAACGTTTCGACACCTGGAGATGGGAGTTGGAGCCGAAATGCAAGATAATGGGAGATCTGGAAAGGATGGCCTTGAATAGGCGGACTTGGAAGGCATTGGTTGAGGACCTATGCTTCCCTAGGGGCGAAGGGTGAAGAAGAAGAAACGTTTCGACCGAAAGGTCATTACAACGTTTCGCCGAAGGTCATTATCAAGCAAAGGATACCAAAGAATTGAAGAAATTCACTTCTTTCACGGCACACGGAATCAGACACCCTTGGGTTAGGAACTTATTGTCTGATTCTACAGGGTATCAACTTAAAAGCAGCCCAATTTACAGGCTTTATTAGTCAATTGGGCTACTTTTATCTTGAACACCCTGTATATGTAGTGTGCGTGGAATTTTTTCCCTGACCGCGACGGCTTCAGTTCGACCCAGCCTCAACTGGGTACCAGACATGCTCTGGGAAAGTAAAGGCGGCCGGCGTGATGCTGACCACATCACCCATCGTGTGCCGACGGTCAATGAAAATACAGGCCTAACACTGTATTGACCTATATACCACGAGGTATGAAAGGGTTCCTTTACCTTTTTTTTTGTTTACTATATGAAGTGTACAGCGTATGAAGTGAAGTTCTTCACTTCTGTTGTATCCTTTGCTTGATAAAGACCCTTTGCTCGAAATGTTGCATGTTGCTGTGTATTATTATTGTTTTTGTAAAATTACAGTACTTTGAGAGGGAAGCCTCTAACAACATGGAGAAGAGATTTGAAGGCAGATATTCACAATACAGATGCAAGAGATAGCTAAAGTATAGGAATATTTGCATCAGTTGGATTGCAGCATAAGCAGCATTTGAGATTGAAAAAGGCAGAGAGATAATCTGACTGATATGTTAACTAGGTAAGTTAGTAGCACAACACAAGAGACAATAACAGAGACAATACAAGAGACAATAACAGAGACAACACAAGAGACAATAACAGAGACAACACAAGAGACAATAACAGAGACAACACAAGAGACAATAACAGAGACAACACAAGAGACAATAACAGAGACAACACAAGAGACAATAACAGAGACAACAAGAACAACAGAGACAAACAAGAGACAACAAAACAACAACTCCCAAACCTCAGAGACATCAGGAGTCTCTGTGGCGTAGAGGTTAGGTGCTCGCCTCTCGTGTCAAAGGTACCAGGTTCGCTCCCTCGTGGAGCCATCTGGATAACTTTCCAGAGATTCCTGATCTCAGTGTAGGCGAGATCGAGTTCCTAGTTCTATCGGAGACGGACGATAAAAGGTAGGTCCCGTGTTCAATTTGAGCGCGTAAACGAACCCTTGGCAGGTCAAAATCGAGAAGAACAGGCTGGAAAGCCACAGCTCGGGAAAAATTCATTAGAAAGGATTTAAAATAAAAATTCCTACAAAATATCGTTACAATCATCTAAAATAACACCGGGGCCCTCGCCGGTGCTACGGAGTTCGTGCACTGCCGCTGAGATCTTCTTATGTAAGAAAGAGATCGAAGCACACATGGTTACTCATCGAAGTGCAATGATGATGGTCCTATCAATCAATCAATCAATCAAACAGAGATTCTTGGGATCACCTAAAGCAATGCTCAGTGAAGCTACTGATGCTGTGATCTGATGACAGACAGAAGAACAACAAACAAGACAAATGTCAAACGTGCGTAATCTGCGCCAAGAGAATGTTCCAGAGAAATAACCACAAATTCATTAATCCATGAGTTTCTAAACAACATTCTATCTTTCTTATTATTCAAGTTGACCTTCCCTTGTTGCTTGATTATCCTGGCCTTACTTTCTTCCATAGATAATGTCTTGCACTCAACAACAACTCCACAAATGATGTTCTTCCGTTCTTAAAATGCTGCTGTCGTTTTCGTAATTATCATTTTTATTTCTAAGCTGCGTTTCTCGTTTGAATTTTGTTTTGTGAGTGAGTCAAGTGTGGGCTAGATCAATACGTTGAATAGGAATTAAAAATACTACTGCAATTACATGCGCAATTTAACACACAAAATAAGGAAAAAATTGATTTTTTTACTTTGAACACAAACAGAAGACCAAACAATGTCTTCATTATGATAAAATAAACACAAAACGGAAGGAGTGATCATTTTTCTGTATCTTAAGGAAATTAAATGGGGGTAGTGTGTATTGATAAATTCATTAATTTTTAAACAGTGCTTGTCGTTAAACTTAATCCAATGACATGTGTTAATGGGTCATGTTGGAACTAATAGAAAGAACAGGTATTTCAATAAGAATTCAATGAGAGTTGAGAATGTGTTGTCATCACAATAGAGTATTGTGAGTAAACTGCGGCCCTGGGAATTGCAAGGCACGAGTTGTAGTTTAAGTCGGCCAGCGAGAAAATAAAAATGTGAATACAAAATTATATGTGTGACCATTACATCACTAACACAACACGGTAGTAAAATGTGTATTACAACTATTTCTAACATGTAAAATATAAATCAACGTTTGCGTGTCAATGATGGACATTTAACAAGGTAGTGGAAAACATATATGTGCTTTTGAATACAAGTGTCACCTGTGTGTTGCCGGGCCTCACAAGGGGAGCAAAGAATAGTAACACTACGACCCAGAAGCCCTGTCGTAAGAGGGGGCTGAGGTAGGGGCCTAAGGAAGCTACCCTAATAAACATAAAACGTTGCAGAAATCGGATGTTCTGGCCTATTTGTATGCGCATAACTGGCATAACGTACAATTGCTTTTAGGCTCAGATCACATACAAATCACAAAGAGTGGTTTAACAATGGAGTTTCGAAGAAGAAGTATATACGTGTTACAGAAGAGTACTCCATATAACATGGACAGAGAAGAGATCAAAAAGATCTATCCAGAAAGAAGTCACAATAAAAGAAAACTAGCTGATGCTTCTACAAATAATAATAAGAAAATTGAAGTATTTTGGACATATCAAAAGACAAATGGTTGAAGACGACTGTTATGGAAGGAAGCATCCCGGAAAAGTGAGGAAGAGCACGGAGAAGATGGATTTCAGATGTAACTGATGATTTGTGCATGACGGATGCAAATTCCAAAGGACTGTTGGGGTAGTAAAGTTCTACACAAGACAAGCTGTTTGATGATGAATAAATATATAAACATATTTCATGTAATAAATAATCAAATTTATGTTTGTCTATTGTCTATTTCCAGGTGGAAGATGTAGTTGGTTGTCCACTCTTGCTGTTAAGCGTTGGGATGGGAGCTTTAATTTGCGTTCTAGGGCTAGATGAGTCGCCCTTGTTTTGTTATATCCGTGTTTATGTAGTGTGGTCTTGATATTGTCTATCCATCTTTTTTGTCTTCCTTAGCTCTTGTACCCGATCTCTTTTTATTGTATGCTGTTATTGGTGGTTCGTTGTATTTCATTCTCATTAAATGTCCAAACCACTGCATTTGTTGTCTTTCGATGTATTCGGTGCATGAATTATGCCCACTCTGCTTGTCCTCATTTCGTAGTCTGTCTTTCCTGGTGACTCCCACTGCCTTCCTCAAGCATTTATGTTTAGCAAGCTTATTTCCACCTCTACACATACAACAGGTAAAAATATGTTTGATAAACATAAATCTGATTATTTATAAGGTGAAATAATGTTTTATTGATATATTCTTCATCAAATATATTCTTCATCAAATATATTCTTCATCAAATATATTCTTCATCAAATATATTCTTCATCAAATATATTCTTCAAATATATTCTTCAAATATATTCTTCATCAAATATATTCTTCATCAAATATATTCTTCAAATATATTCTTCATCAAATATATTCTTCATCAAATATATTCTTCATCAAATATATTCTTCATCAAATATATTCTTCAAATATATTCTTCAAATATATTCTTCATCAAATATATTCTTCAAATATATTCTTCAAATATATTCTTCATCAAATATATTCTTCAAATATATTCTTCAAATATATTCTTCATCAAATATATTCTTCAAATATATTCTTCATCAAATATATTCTTCATCAAATATATTCTTCATCAAATATATTCTTCATCAAATATATTCTTCATCAAATATATTCTTCATCAAATATATTCTTCATCAAATATATTCTTCATCAAATATATTCTTCAAATATATTCTTCAAATATATTCTTCAAATATATTCTTCAAATATATTCTTCAAATATATTCTTCAAATATATTCTTCAAATATATTCTTCAAATATATTCTTCATCAAATTTATATATAACAATGTTGATAACTGCCGGCGAAAAGTTACCAACAACACCAGAAAAGACATAGTCACCAACATCAACATAAGAAAGAAAGCTGGCACAGAACCGTGCTTGGATTACATAGAGAAACAAAGAATGAAGTGGTTTGGTCATTTAATAAGAATGCATCCAAACTCCACAGTATACAGAGTCTTCTACAACAGAACATCGGGAAAGAAGGCAAGAGGAAGACCACGAAAAAGATGGTTAGATGGCCTAGCAGAATCCTGTGAAAAAAGCAAAAATAACAATCACCCACGCCCCACCAGAACAGCGCAAGACAAAAACAGGAAACCACGACACTGGGCAACAACCTGATAGCAGTGTGACGACAAAAGAACAATAAGAAGATTCTGGATAATGTGCTGAATTATTGTCGATCGTCAAAAATAAAAGTACTGCAGTGGCTCTGATACCAGTAGTGTAAATATGAGAAAATAACAGTGGTCGAACATACCCTGCTGAAGACATAGTAGAGTGTCACTAGACAAGCACTTGAGTGAAACCCGGAGTGAAAGGGAAATGGAAAAAAAGAACATAGTAAACAGACCAGCAGAGGAGTTTTCTTGAGAAGCTGAAAGATGCTGGACTGTCCTGGCAGCAAAGTGAAATAACTTAATAAATAAAAAAACGTACATATACACTTAAGTTGACCACATCATCTAGACACGGTAGATGATGTAGCCACCTTTATTTCTCTGTGTTTCTCTGGTACGGGTCTCTGTCGCTTAGTGGTTACGCCATTGCCTTGCGAGTCGAAGGTTCAAATCCCGACCGCGTCATTTCTTCACCAGTGAATTTTTTCCAGCGACCCCTAGGATTGTTGCCGGAGCTACGGTTTTCGTGCTTTGTGCAATACTCTCCGCAGGTGGCATGCATTTCCTGTGGAGAGGGACCGAGTCATGTAGGGGGTAACATAAAGTGCAATGAAGTCAATTTTTCGTCTGTAAAACAATTAAACTTCAATAACTAAGTACCAAAAAACGTAGACATACACACTTAAGTCGGTTACATTATTTGTAGAAAGTTTACTGGGTAGACATCGCCTCGGGATCTGATCATAATGTGGCTGGAACAGAATCAGGAAACATAATATATGTTACTGTAGTGTAATTGTTATTTAAAGTGCAGTCTTCGATTTTGGGGACGATTGCTTGAAGAAAGTCGGTTGCTTGTGTACCGGTTCCGGTTAACTGAGAATCTATTGTAATGACGATCAACGGAATGATAAATACTAACAGAACTATTGAAGTTCAATGAGAACAGTGACAATATGAAGATATGGCACTGTTATGATATCGAAGTTGATAACACGCTCGCCCGAGTGGTTACCGGGGCCCAAATTTCGGGTGTAAAGAATAGAACCACTGTTATCTGCCACGCATGTCGTAAGAGGCGACTAAGGAGGTTTGGCTGAAATCGGATGCATGTGTCCTAAACGTGTAGAAGTCTTATGCGTTTAGGGCCTACCAAACCAATGTGCAACGTATACACGTTCTTGGCAAAGATCAAACATATCACAAAGAGTGATTAAAATTGGTCGTAAAGAACGAATGCAAAGAAGAAGAAGAAGATAACACGCTGCGCAGTAACCATGTTCCGTGGAGACTCCAGGGGTTGAAACCAGCTTGGTTAATATTTTCAGTTTGAACACTGTTCGCAGTTGAGTATAGGAATTCTCATCCTCTATTTGAGGATCTCTCTCTCTGGATCCCCGCCTAGACTGATGAACAAAATTACATCATGAATTTTACGTTTGAAGATTTAAATTAAAAATACATATGAAGTCGGAGTACAGCTTGCATGAATAGCAAGGGACACTAGGGATAAGGAACGAAAGTCTTCACGCAAAATTTTTTTCTCAGATATGTCGAAATAAACATGGTGACACCACCCGAACCCTAGTGAGCGAACGAAAAAAAACAAGACTGAATGAGACTAGATAACTGATAATAAAGTGTGGCAGACCGAATGAGAGGGCCGCGGGCGCAATAATGTAAGGATATACAGTGGCGCCAGGGTCAGTGAGCTAGCACTGATCAAGATCATACCCCACCTCCAAGTGGTGGCCCTGGTAACTGACTAATGTCTGGCCAAGCGGGTAGGGATCGAAGAAGAGCTACTTGAAATTGGTAGAAGGGTAGGTGCATACATGTACGATAGAGATCTGATCGCAATTTAAACGATGAGAATCGCAGCACATGCGCCTACATCCTTTGAAACTGTGGTTGATGGCTACGTCCTTTGGGATATGCCACGATTTTCATTCATTTCATACCGAATGAGACTTAGATAATCTGATAATAAAGTATGGTATACCGAATGGTACTTAGATAATCTGATAATAAAGTATGGTATACCGAATGGTACTTAGATAATCTGATAATAAAGTATGGTATACCGAATGAGACTTAGATAATCTGATAATAAAGTATGACAGATTGAATGAGACTTAGATAATCTGATAATAAAGTATGGTATACCGAATGGTACTTAGATAATCTGATAATAAAGTATGACAGACCGAATGAGACTTAGATAATCTGATAATAAAGTATGGTATGCCGAATGAGACTTAGATAATCTGATAATAAAGTATGACAGACCGAATGAGACTTTGATAATATGACTGGTAATAAAGAGTAATAGACAAAAGGAGATTAAATATACAGATCGATAAAGTATGGCATACCGAAGGAGACTATATTATTAGAATGCTGAAGTATAGCATTCTGAGAGACGATATTATCAGAATTACATATAGTTTAGCCAGTAGAAAAAGACAATAGAAATCACACAAACAATCGGTAAAGTAAGCATCAAAGGTCAAGAACGAAATCGTGATGACAGTTGGTTACTAAAGATCAACAAGACTACAAAGAAAGGTCGAACCATTCAAACAAAGTAATACAAAGACTGACATTTCACTGACTTGAGATGACATGAGTAAACACTAACATTATCTTTCTAAATTTAGTGTCAACAATCTTAGTATAGCAGTGAAAAGTGGTCAGAATTACATCATAAATTTTGCGGGGAAACAACAGTCGAAAATAGTCAGAGAAGACGGAAAAGAAAAGTATGAGCTGGTAACACCGTATGGGCTTCTAACACCGTATGGGTGTGTAACACCGTATGGGCTTGTAACACCGTATGATCGTGTAACACTGTATGGGCTTGATCAAGTAGATTGGAAGAATGTGGTATTTATTCAGCTGATACTACAGGTAATTTTGTTAAATTGAGCACCCTGTGCTGCGGGCGCTCGAAAGGGGAGCAAAAAAGTAACACTGGACAGGGACCTAAGGAAGCTACCTCTAATAAAAAGCATCGCAGAAATCGGATGTACTGGTCTACTTGTAGGAGTATAGCTGGCACAACGTACAATCGCTCTAAGGTTCAGATCACATACAAATCACAGAGAGTGGTTAACAAGTGGTCGATATGGAGCGTTTTTCTACTTCAAACGCTCCATATCGATCACCCGTTAAGTCACTCTGTGATTTGTATGTGATCTGAGCCTAAGAGCGATTGTACGTTGTACCAGTTATGCGTCTACAGGTAGGCCACCACATCCAATTTCTGCGCTGCTTTTTATTTACTATGGTAGCTTCTCTAGGTCCTACATAAATCGTCTCTTACGACATGCTTTGTAGGTCGCAGTGGTACTATTCTTTGCTTCCCTTGCCCGGCATCACACGGGCTATATGGAGCGTTTGAAGAAGTAGATATAAAAGAACGTTCTAGCAGGTGGTCAATGTATGCAACAATTCTTGCTAGAGCAAATAACCGAGCATATTTTGTGAATATGTGTGTGAGTGTGTGTGTCTGTTCATGACAAAAAAAGTAAGAGAAAAGCCTTGACATGTTTCCCAAATCTGTTCCTTCTAGGCGTTCATTAAAAGATTACTTTCTGCGTGTTGAAAACTCTAGAAGAAAATGTGGCCCATCAGTGTCAAGAGATGCCCATCCTAGGTTCGATACAACCAAATGTCCATTTCCCTCCGGCTAATTCGTCCATTGATTTTGTTTTCTTCCTGTCTCCTTCAATCTCCGATACTGATGAAGAATGAGGCTAGAAGGTTTTAGTGTCACTCACGCTAACAACAACAACAACAATAGGATCTAGAAGAGTTAGGGAAAGAAGTGAAGAAAAAGAAGCACAATTAATATATTGAACTAGATAAAGAAATGTAAAATGTATTGTTGATTTGAAATTAATTTGAAAAATGAAATTATTTGACGGCGAAGTGGAATAAATTAGTGAGTTATGATAATAGCACTTTGTTTAGAAGGAGATGAGTCATTTTATTAAGGAGGGAATGAAGGGTCTGGTGGTGGAGTGGTAAAGAGGTTTAGTATTGCGTACTGACAGTAGTGGGTTCGAATCCGGGTTGTGTCTTTCTCCTTCTTATTCTCTGAAGTACCCTTGAACCATAAAGCATCAACAAATTTCCTCCAAACAGATCTGTATTGAGCAAGTCAGCTTAGTTCACTCCAGGTCTTTCCCACCTCTTCTATTTCTCTGTATACAGTTCGTCTCCATGTCTCTCTAGGTCGCCCAATATCACTATGTTTCCATCGTCGTCTTGATCGTCCCCTGTTTCTTCTTCCGGGAATGAAACCCTCTATTATTGTCCTTCCTGTTTCAACAAATTATAACGATTACGAAACAAAATTCTTAGAATGAAGGTAAAGCCTCACTAGCACAGTGGTTTATCTGCTGACTTCCTACACGGGTGGTCAAGGTTCGATTACTCGGTTGATATGAGATTGTCTCAGTGAAGCTAGAGCATCCACACAAGACCAATTTCGTCGTACTAGACCTACTCTGAAGCGAAAGGTGGAAGGTTTGATTTTGTGTCTATCGTTTGATATTATTTATTTAGTTGTATATCCTCGTTAAGGGCTGACTTTGAACTCAGTACGGTACTGTCATGACAGCTTTAATGTGTCACTTTGAACTCAGTACGGTACTGTCATGACAGCTTTAATGTGTCACTTTGAACTCAGTACGGTACTGTCATGACAGCTTTAATGTCTCACTTTGAACTCAGTACGGTACTGTCATGACAGATTTCATGTCTCACTTTGAACTCAGTACGGTACTGTCATGACAGCTTTAATGTGTCACTTTGAACTCAGTACGGTACTGTCATGACAGCTTTAATGTCTCACTTTGAACTCAGTACGGTACTGTCATGACAGCTTTAATGTCTCACTTTGAACTCAGTACGGTACTGTCATGACAGCTTTAATGTCTCACTTTGAACTCAGTACGGTACTGTCATGCATAAGCTTTAATGTCTAACTTTGAACTCAGTACGGTACTGTCATGACAGCTTTAATGTCTAACTTTGAACTCAGTACGGTACTGTCATGACAGCTTTAATGTCTCACTTTGAACTCAGTACGGTACTGTCATGACAGCTTTAATGTCTCACTTTGAACTCAGTACGGTACTGTCATGACAGCTTTAATGTCTCACTTTGAACTCAGTACGGTACTGTCATGACAGCTTTAATGTGTCACTTTGAACTCAGATATCAGGTACTGTCATGGCGACAGCTTTAATGCCTCACTGATTTTCTTCTTCTTTGACAGCTCCATATCGACGACTTGTTAACCACTCTTTTTATTTGTATGTGATCTGAGCCTAAGAGCGATTGTACGTTGTGCCAGTTATGCGCCTACAAGTAGGCCAGCACATCCGATTTCTGCGATGTTTTTTTTTTACTAGGTAGCACCCTAGGGCCTGTATTATACGCCACTTACGACATGCATTGTAAGTTGCAGTGGTACTATTCTTTGCTTCTCTTGAGGGCCCCGACACCACACGGGCGCCTGAGATACATATGATTGTAGCTGAAGCTACGGAGTTAGTGCTTCGTGACTCAATGAAGTCAATCATTTGCCTTCAGATCGGTCTTAGATGTTTGAGAGAGTATATTAACATCAATTACAAATTACATTAAATGCTCAGTTTTACTGTAGGCATTGGATACACGTAAAACAAGTACAAAGACAGTGATAAAAGGTGGCATAGAGGGAAGATGTCTCAGAAGAATTCTTGGAATTCATTGGGATCAGAGAATACCAAATACTGAGATCACTCGGATTAGCCCTCTGTGAGTGCGGGTTCAATTCCGCGGGCTGGCAGAAAAGACACAGGTTTCCTAGATTCACGGTGTTCATGACACCGAACCGAAGGGTTACGATGTCCATGGTACCGAGACGAAGAACTGAAAGCTCAAGTGCTTCTGGATCGGCAAAAAAAAAAAAAAAAAAGAGTTACTCGCGCAATGCATCAACAATATCAACAAAGAAACAAACAAGAAGATGGAAGAATGGTTGGGACATAATTAAGAATGCAGAAGTGGTTGGGACATACATTAAGAATGACAGAAGTGGTTGGGACATATATTAAGAATGACAGAAGTGGTTGGGACATACATTAAGAATGCAGAAGTGGTTGGGACATACATTAAGAATACAGAAGTGGTTGGGACATACATTAAGAATACAGAAGTGGTTGGGACATACATTAAGAAACCATGAAGTGGTTGGGACATACATTAAGAATACAGAAGTGGTTGGGACATACATTAAGAATAACAGAAGTGGTTGGGACATACATTAAGAATGACAGAAGTGGTTGGGACATACATTAAGAATGACAGAAGTGGTTGGGACATACATTAAGAATGACAGAAGTGATGGACACATGGCCTGAATAAAATCAGGAGTTACATAGGTTATAAAAGACCAGAGGAACATGGAGACGACTGTCGACAGGAGAGAAAGACGAGAAAGTTGGGACATATAAGAATGACAGAAGGTGGGCAACATTAAGAATGCGAAGGTTGGGACATACATTAAGAATGCAGAAGTGGTTGGGACACATTAAAATGCAGAAGTGGGACATACATTAAGAATGCAGAGGGTTAGATTAATTAAGAATGCAGAAGGGGGGACTTACATTAGAATGACGAGGTGGGACATACATTAAGAATGACAGAAGTGGGGCACATTAAAATGAGAATGGTTGGGACATATATTAGAATACAGGGGTGGGACATATATTAAGAATGTGAAGTGGTGGGCACATAAGAATGCAGAAGGGTTGGGACATACATTAAGAATGCAGAGGGGGAATAATTAAATGGTTGGGACATACATTAAGAATGCAGAAGTGGTTGGACTTATAAGAATGGAAGGTGGATACAAGAATGAAAATGGTTGGAACTAAGAATACAATGTACATATTAAGAATGACAGAGTGTACATAATAAAATGACAGAAGGGTGGGCATACATAAGAATGCAGAAGTGGTTGGGACTAAGAATAGAGTTTGACATAATAAGAATGACAATGGTTGGGCATAATAAGAATGACAGAAGACATACACCATGGGCCTGAAATAATCCAGAGACAAGAGGGTAGAAAGACCTAGAGGAACATGGAGACGCACTGTCGACAGAGAGAGAGAGAAAGACGAGGCAAGAAAGACCTGGAATGAACTAAGCTGGCTTGCGCAAGACATATCTGGTTAGAGACAATTTGTTGATGCATAATGCTTCAAAGGGAGTTAAGAGAAGAAGATTAATGTCACGAGAAGGGAGATAACAGAAATTATCATGAATGGATTAACATCAAAAGACTTATAAAAACAACATCTAGTTTAGCATACATGGAAAGACAGAAAGTCAAATGCTTTCCGTTATCTCATGAGAATAAATTCAAATCAGTACTTCTTATTTCTTTCTTTTGTCGTCACACTGTTACCGGGTTGTTGCACAGTATCGTAGTGTTCTGTTTTGTCTTGAGCTCTTCTAGTGACATCTTTTGTCGTCACACTGTTACCGGGTTGTTGCACAGTATCGTAGTGTTCTGTTTTGTCTTGAGCTCTTCTAGTGACATCTTTTGTCGTCACACTGTTACCGGGTTGTTGCACAGTATCGTAGTGTTCTGTTTTGTCTTGAGCTCTTCTAGTGACATCTTTTGTCGTCACACTATTACCGGGTTGTTACACAGTATCGTAGTGTTCTGTTTTTGTCTTGAGCTCTTCTAGTGACATCTTTTGTCGTCACACTGTTACCGGGTTATTGCACAGTATCGTAGTGTTCTGTTTTTGTCTTGTGCTGTTCCAGTGACATCTTTTGTCATCACACTGTTACCGGGTTGTTGCACAGTATCGTAGTGTTCTGTTTTTGTCTTGAGCTCTTCTAGTGACATCTTTTGTCGTCACACTGTTACCGGGTTGTTTGCACAGTATCGTAGTGTTCTGTTTTTGTCTTGAGCTCTTCTAGTGACATCTTTTGTCGTCACACTATTACCGGGTTGTTTGCACAGTATCGTAGTGTTCTGTTTTGTCTTGTGCTGTTCTAGTGACATCTTTTGTCGTCACACTGTTACCGGGTTGTTGCACAGTATGGTAGTGTTCTGTTTTTGTCTTGTGCTGTTCTAGTGATATCTTTTGTCGTCACACTGTTACCGGGTTGTTACAGTATCGAGTGTTCTGTTTTGTCTTGTGCTGTTCTAGTGATATCTTTTGTCGTCACACTGTTACCGGGTTGTTACACAGTATCGTAGTGTTCTGTTTTGTCTTGTGCTGTTCCAGTGACATCTTTTGTCGTCACACTGTTACCGGGTTGTTGCACAGTATCGTAGTGTTCTGTTTTGTCTTGAGCTCTTCTAGTGACATCTTTTGTCGTCACACTGTTACCGGGTTGTTGCACAGTATCGTAGTGTTCTGTTTTTGTCTTGTGCTGTTCTAGTGATATCTTTTGTCGTCACACTGTTACCGGGTTGTTACACAGTATCGTAGTGTTCTGTTTTTGTCTTGTGCTGTTCCAGTGACATCTTTTGTCATCACACTGTTACCGGGTTGTTGCACAGTATCGTAGTGTTCTGTTTTTGTCTTGAGCTCTTCTAGTGACATCTTTTGTCGTCACACTGTTACGCAGGTTGTTTGCACAGTATCGTAGTGTTCTGTTTTTGTCTTGAGCTCTTCTAGTGACATCTTTTGTCGTCACACTATTACCGGGTTGTTTGCACAGTATCGTAGTGTTCTGTTTTTGTCTCGTGCTGTTCTAGTGATATCTTTTGTCGTCACACTGTTACCGGGTTGTTACACAGTATCGTAGTGTTCTGTTTTGTCTTGTGCTGTTCTAGTGACATCTTTTGTCGTCACACTGTTACCGGGTTGTTGCACAGTATCGTAGTGTTCTGTTTTTGTCTTGTGCTGTTCTAGTGACATCTTTTGTCGTCACACTGTTACCGGGTTGTTGCACAGTATGGTAGTGTTCTGTTTTTGTCTTGTGATGTTCTAGTGATATCTTTTGTCGTCACACTGTTACCGGGTTGTTGCACAGTATCGTAGTGTTCTGTTTTTGTCTTGTGCTGTTCTAGTGACATCTTTTGTCGTCACACTGTTACCGGGTTGTTGCACAGTATCGTAGTGTTCTGTTTTTGTCTTGTGCTGTTCCAGTGACATCTTTTGTCGTCACACTGTTACCGGGTTGTTTGCACAGTATCGTAGTGTTCTGTTTTGTCTTGTGCTGTTCCAGTGACATCTTTTGTCGTCACACTGTTACCGGGTTGTTTGCACAGTATCGTAGTGTTCTGTTTTTGTCTTGTGCTGTTGTAGTGGCATCTTTTGTCGTCACACTGTTACCGGGTTATTGTCCAGTATCGTAGTGTTCTGTTTTTGTCTTGTGCTGTTCTAGTGACATCTTTTGTCGGCACACTGTTACCGGGTTATTGTCCAGTATCGTAGTGTTCTGTTTTTTCTCTTGCGCTGCTTGACTGGCTTGGATGATTTATTTTTTTGCTTTTGACATGATTCTGTTATTTTCTGGACTGGCGTGAATGAACGTCAGAGATGGGTATGTCAGAAACAATGTCGTCCTGTCCCACTGGTCAAAGAAACAAACTGTTCTAACTTTATATTCGCCAATCTCAAATTATGAAAACGTGTGCTTTACTTTATTTTACTACGACAAATGATGCGAAGAGAGAAGAAGTAGAAGTATGCATAAAGAGCTCAACACAGAAGAATAAAATGTCTTAACTTTCTACGACAAATGACAAGAAATGAGAAGAAGAAGAACAGTATGCAGAAAGAGCTAAAGACAGAAGAAAGAATAACAATATTTACTTTACTACGACAGTTGACAAAAAAATAGAAGAATAATAAGGGAAAAAACATAAGAAAAAGAATAAATTGCCTGCAGAAACTGTCAGAAATACAATCATAATTTAAGCAAATCAAAGCTAAGGAAAACTAGATGGATGCATCTACAAAACAGCGGACGTCAGAGTTGGTATCGATTGCATGCGCCGAAAGTTGCAAGGGGAAGCAAGTCATCAGAGAACGAGCCAATATTGGCAAGCAGACAGGAAGTGAGTGAGAGGCGGTGGCTTCTCTCCTCTGTACATGATTTCCGGTTCTTTGGTTACAAGTTGTTTGTGGAGATTGAAAGATGAGAGAAGAGAAGAAGACGAGAACAGCATGAGAAATAAGAGTGAAGGAGATGATGGTCTATTTCTAGCGCTTAACCAGGTATAATGGAATGTCAGTGATAACAGCTGATATCAGCTAAACTAACAGATGATATTAGTTAGCTAACAGATGATATTAGTTATCTAACAGATGATATTAGTTATCTAACAAGTGATATTAGTTATCTAACAGATGATATTAGTTATCTAACAGATGATATTAGTTATCTAACAGATGATGTTAGTTATCTAACAGATGATATTAGTTATCTAACAGATGATATTAGTTATCTAACAGATGATATTAGTTATCTAACAGATGATAGTTATCTAACAGATGATATTAGTTATCTAACAGATGATGTTAGTTAGCTAACAGATGATATTAGTTATCTAACAGATGATATTAGTTATCTAACAGATGATATTAGTTATCTAACAGATGATAGTTATCTAACAGATGATATTAGTTATCTAACAGGTGATATTAGTTATCTAACAGATGATATTAGTTATCTAACAAGTGATAGTTATCTAATAGACGATATTAGTTATCTAACAGATGATATTAGTTATCTAACAGATGATATTAGTTAGCTAACAGATGATATTAGTTATCTAACAGGTGATATTAGTTATCTAACAGACGATATTAGTTATCTAACAAGTGATATTAGTTATCTAACAGATGATATTAGTTAGCTAACACATTATATTAGTTATCTAACAGATGATATTAATTATCTAACAGATGATATTAGTTATCTAACAGATGATATTAATTAGCTAACAGATGATATTAGTTATCTAACAGATGATATTAATTAGCTAACAGATGATATTAATTAGCTAACAGATGATATTAATTAGCTAACAGATGATATTAATTAGCTAACAGATGATATTAATTAGCTAACAGATGATATTAATTAGCTAACAGATGATATTAGTTATCTAACAGATGATATTAATTAGCTAACAGATGATATTAATTAGCTAACAGATGATATTAGTTATCTAACAGATGATATTAGTTATCTAACAGACGATATTAGTTAGCTAACAGATGATAGTTATCTAACAGATGATATTAGTTATCTAACAGGTGATATTAGTTATCTAACAGGTGATATTATTTATCAACAAGTGATAGTTATCTAATAGACGATATTAGTTATCTAACAGATGATATTAGTTATCTAACAGACGATATTAGTTATCTAACAGATGATATTAGTTATCTAACAGGGCGATATTAGTTATCTAACAGATGATAGTTATCTAACAGATGATAGTTATCTAACAGATGATAGTTATCTAACAGATGATAGTTATCTAACAGATGATAGTTATCTAACAGATGATATTAGTTATCTAACAGATGATAGTTATCTAACAGATGATATTAGTTATCTAACAGATGATAGTTATCTAACAGATGATAGTTATCTAACAGATGATAGTTATCTAACAGATGATAGTTATCTAACAGATGATAGTTATCTAACAGATGATATTAGTTATCTAACAAGTGATAGTTATCTAATAGACGATATTAGTTATCTAACAGATGATATTAGTTATCTAACAGACGATATTAGTTATCTAACAAGTGATATTAGTTATCTAACAGATGATATTAGTTAGCTAACACATTATATTAGTTATCTAACAGATGATATTAATTATCTAACAGATGATATTAGTTATCTAACAGATGATATTAGTTATCTAACAGGTGATATTAGTTATCTAACAGATGATATTATTTATCTAACAGATGATATTAATTAGCTAACAGATGATATTAGTTATCTAACAGATGATATTAGTTAGCTAACAGACGATATTAGTTAGCTAACAGATGATAGTTATCTAACAGATGATATTAGTTATCTAACAGGTGATATTAGTTATCTAACAGGTGATATTAGTTATCTAACAAGTGATAGTTATCTAATAGACGATATTAGTTATCTAACAGATGATATTAGTTATCTAACAGACGATATTAGTTAGCTAACAGATGATATTAGTTATCTAACAGACGATATTAGTTATCTAACAGATGATAGTTATCTAACAGATGATATTAGTTATCTAACAGGTGATATTAGTTATCTAACATGATATTTGTTACAACAAGTGATGTTATCTAATAGACGATATTAGTTATCTAACAGATGATATTAGTTATCTAACAGACGATATAGTTATCTAACAAATGATATTAGTTATCTAACAGATGATATTAGTTAGTAAAATTATATTAGTTATCTAACAGATATATTAATTATCTAAAGATGATATTAGTTAGCTAAAGATGATATTAGTACTAACAGATGATATTAGTTATCTAACAGATGATATTATTTATCTAACAGATGATATTAGTTATCTAACAGATGATAGTTATCTAACAGATGATATTAGTTATCTAACAGATGATATTAGTTATCTAACAGATGATATTATTTATCTAACAGATGATATTAGTTATCTAACAGATGATATTAGTTATCTAACAGATGATATTAGTTAGCTAACAGATGATGTTAGTTATCTAACAGATGATATTATTTATCTAACAGATGATATTAGTTATCTAACAGATGATATTAGTTAGCTAACAGATGATATTATTTATCTAACAGATGATATTAGTTATCTAACAGATGATATTAGTTAGCTAACAGATGATGTTAGTTATCTAACAGGTGATATTAGTTAGCTAACAGATGATGTTAGTTATCTAACAGATGATATTAGTTAGCTAACAGATGATGTTAGTTATCTAACAGGTGATATTAGTTAGCTAACACATTATATTAGTTATCTAACAGGTGACATTAATTTGGATGATATTAAAAAACATTTGATGATATTAGTAAACTTACCAATGATATTAGTAAACTTATGGATGATATTAGTAAATGTATGGATGATATTAATAAACTTACCGATGATAGTAAACTTATGGATGATATCAGTAAACGTATGGATGATATTAGTAAACTTATGGATGATATTAGTAAACTTGAATGAGGGCAAACATTAATAAACGGACTATATAAACAGATGTTATAAGAAAGAGACAATAGAGATATATTGGACATACCTGAGAAGAAATGATCAAAGAATATCAAAGCAGGTATTGAAGTGTGAGACAAAGGATTCAAGAAAGAGAGGTTGCACTAGGAACCCTGAAATGAGCTGTGCTGAGAGAGGTCAGAAATAACGGACTGAATTCCATCAGCGAGTTGCACAGAACAGAGCGTATGGAGATATTACTTGCAGGCCCCATGTAACATATAACAGCAGAGAGGAATATATATATATATATATATATATATATATATATATATATATATATATATATATATATATATATATATATACTTGATAATACTTTGTACATTGCAGTTAGCCAAATACCAACCAGATATAGACAGGGCTTGGGCGGACGTTTTCGCACAATCTTCTCATAAAATCTGCAAGCTACTCATTTATAATGTATTTTCCATTTGTCCCTTACTTTCCCTCTATCTCTCTATCTCTATCTCTCTCTCCCACTCTCACACTATCTCAGATCAGTTCTCTACATTCCCTCAGCACTGGACCGATTGCGAGAATTAGGAGTTAAGTTTGGACATGCCACAGAGTGTCGTATTCGTGGTAGAGAGAAGAGATATGCTAATCAACTTCTCATGGGTACAGTGAGCAAGTGAACTTTGGGATGGCTGCTGCAACAAAGGACGCAGCACGCACTAGAATGCCCAATGTGCTATGACGTCGATCACTAACATAACATAACTTACTTCTCAGCAATACGATTTCTATATTATATTAACTTCTGCATGCAAATTAGTTAACTTATAGATGGTTTTGTCAATATCAGATTACCACGGACTCAGCATGAATAAGTTGGGAAACAGGACTCAGCATGAATAAATTGGGAAACACCTCGGGGGTTTCTGTGGCTAAGAGGTTATGCCTTCGCCTTACGTTCTGAATGACGTCGGTTCGAATCCAGGACACGCTGTTCTGTTCATTAGTGCATGTTTTTCCAGAGATCCCTAGGACTGTGTTCGAGCTTTGTGCAATCATCTTGGCAGGTGGCGTGCCACTTCTGGAGAGGGACCAAGCCGTATGGGGTAAAACCTGGTACAATCAAGTCAATCCTTCGGCTTTAGACTTTTAGACACTGCTCTAGATGATCACGCTTGTCGTCAGTTTAGAGTCTACTCAAGATAGTAAAGGTTCCTACCCTGGTAGGACTGCATGAAATAACGACACGATGAATGACCTAGTTCTCACATGTCGTCCATATCAGTATAACTGTCTGTCTGTCTGGTCACGCTCTGCTGAAGCACTCACTGTCTTAAGAAACCAGGTTGTTTTTGTCGAGTTTCACCCACAGACTGTCCTATCACCCGATGTTGTCGGCTGATGAAGCAGCACTGATTTGATTATCAATGTATCCTTCCCCGCAGCTAGATCATCATCATCAAATAGCTTGTCCTGAGCAGTACTTTGCCACCCCAACAGTCCTCCGGAAATTTCTCTCTCTCATAGGCCAGATGTCCTGCCTCTGCAGCCGTCATGTTCAAACCATCAGTTAATCCTGAATCCATCTTCTCCGTGGTCTTCCCCTTGCCGGTATGCCTCCATCGTAACTAGATAGCGACATATACCACATAATTTCCTCCATTCGACATATATCAGGTATTTCAAATGAAGCAACGGGACAAAAAGTACTTTCTCCTCACTCATACACGGCGCGCGCTCATTTATGTATATGGGGAGTATCAGACACTATATATGGGTCTTATGCCCATCTTACACGATTCATTTTTCCATCAATTTCCTATTTCATGTATATAATCATTTGAAAATTGACCATATATGACTGAAATATATATCATTTTATGTCAAAGTGAAAATAGAGCATTATATATATATATATATATATGTGGTGGGGGAGGGGGCGTTTCAAACTGTTATAATGGGGAGGAGGCGTTAAAAATTATGTCGTGCAAAGTGGGCGGTGGGCCGAAAAAGTTTGGGAATCTAGGCACTAGACTGATTGTGAGAATTAGGATGTTAAGTTTGGACATGTCAGACAGACTGATGTATATTTTTGACATTACTAATATGAAATAGATGTTGTTTCACAGCACTAGACTGATTGTAGTGATGTTTTTGACACAACTGAGATTGGAGATAAGTTTGGACATGCAAATGAGTGTGGATGAGTTTGAATTAGCACTAGACTGTGTGAAATAGATGTTGTTGGACATGTCAATACTTAGATGATGTTAGTTGACATTCCACTGACTATGTAGTGATTTTTTGACACTAGATATAATAGATGTTATACTATGTTAAATTAGATTTATGACATGCACCATATTAGATGATTGTTTGACTTCTATATTAAATTGATTAAGTTTGGACATGCACCAGACTGATTGGAGAATTAGATGTTAAGTTGACATGTCAGACCATTTTCGTCGTAGAGAGAGAGAGCGCAGATATATTAATCAACTTCTTATTGATACGGTGAGTAAGTGGACTTTGAGATGGCTGCTGCAGTGGAAGACGGACCACGTATGAGAATGTTCCAATGTGCCATGACGTCGATTGAATAACATCTCGCTTCTTAGGCTAGTGGTCGGGTTCAATTCGACAATTGGTCTGAAATGTTTTACGACCGCAACGGCTCACAGGTCGACCCAGCCTTAATTGGGTACCTGGGTAGTAGAGACGGACGGCGTTGCGTTGACCACATCACACATCGTGTGCCGACGGTCAATGAAAAATACAGGCCTAACACTGTATGACTCTATATACCTCGAGGTATAAAAAGAGTTTCTTTACTTTACTTTACTTACATAACATCCATTTGGAAAACACTACCCCGCTACTGTGTATGCGACCGTGGCGTCCGATAACATACGGCCGGCGGGCTTAGGTACAAATTCTAGGAAATAAGACCACAACTGTCGCGTGATCCTCGCATTCCTATGTTGTATATGTTTTTCTTCTCTCGATCGGCCGTTTTTACGGCTTTTACGGCCGTTGTTATCAGTCTATTGTGATATATAAACGGCCTAACACCAAGAACGGGTGTACGTTCACAACCTTCAGTACCATTTGGAGGTCTGGTGCTTATCCTTCGGTGGTGTGTTCGATTTCAACCAGCGTTTACTGGGTTCGCTCTCCGTTAGCAATTTTTCTATTTTCTTTTAGGGTAACGACCCTTAGACGACCTGCCCTCCCGGAATGATGAGCGTCATCTGCTCAGCTAACCGGTCTTTTTATGGACAACTTGGTTGGTGTTGTATGTAGAAAACTTCATTTTAAAAATAACACAACATGCTAAATCAATGTTATGTTACAAATTAAGTTAAAAGCTAAGAAATATCAGTATTAAAAAGCATTTTCATCAATAAATAACCAGGAACATATAGAGTTGAGTAAAATTGCAAAACAGCGTACGGTGTTCCTTCCTTTCTTTGCATTCCCGGCCTAGACTGTTGAACCAACTTCTATCATGAATTTTACCGTGGTTTTTAGGGACTCTGTTCCTCCGTAGAGCGGAGCCCTGTGTTTAGAGGCCATGTTTTTCTCCTTGTACCTGCTAACCGTTGACAGTCTTGCAGAACGTGCTCTGCTGTCATGTCCGCCTTTTCGCAGGGGCACAGGCTAGTTGTGCCGCTCTTAAATTTATTGAACATGGGGCTCGAGTTTGTTGTGACCTGTGCGGAGGCGGAGTATGGTAACTTGTTCGCTACGAGAGAGACTGTAGTATCCGTGACTGTTGGAGTGCTGAGGGTGATCTTTTGCCCATTTGTCTCTGTAGTGCGAAACGATTGTTGTTCTGGCTTTCCTCATAACTGACCTCGTGATCAGTTTGAGGTATCTCCCGCCTTTTTGGCTAGTTTGTCAGCTGCTTCGTTTCCACTTACTTACAGTACAGTGTTCTAATCAAACATATACAAAAACCAGCCCCCATTAAACAGGAATTGTCGTTTTCCCATCTGAGCTAATCGGCCGTATGTTGCCGGGGGTCACGATTCGACCAGTATGGCACTAACAGATAGCTAACTCTAAATTTCTGAATATCATCCTACTAACTGCCACTTGGTGACACACACTTGCTGGTGGTCGGTCGTCCCTTACGACAACAACACTAACAAGGCGTATGTTCACATAACAATACATAAGCATAATTATCAACAATTTTATCAACAGACAAATCAATGTTTCAAAGTAGAACTGTGGACCTCAAAATTTAATCCTGACTTATTGATTGTCAAACGTCAAGCCAGGCCAAGCGTTATGGTGCCAGACAGATCCTGGAAGCGATTTTTTTTCTCTATCCAGAAATCAATATCACTTGCTTGTGTCACTGTGTCAACTGACTAAAATAGATGATTTGATGTATGTCGGTATGTCGCTATGTTAGCTATGTCGGTGTGCCAGATGTGTCGCCATGTCGGTATGTCGCTATGTTAGCTATGTCAGATGTCGGTATGCCAGCTATGTCGGTGTGTCAGATATGTCGCCATGTCGGTATGTCGTTACAACTGAATAAAATAAATGTGTTGTGTATGTCACTATGTCAGCGAAAAGAACAGATGATGGATGTACATGTCGCTAATATAATAGACGACATGTATGTCGCTATGTCAGCGAAAAGAACAGATGATTGATGTACATGTCGCTAATATAATAGATGACATGTCTGTCGCTATGTCAGCGAAAAGAACAGATGATTGATGTACATGTCGCTAATATAATAGACGACATGTATGTCGCTATGTCAGCGAAAAGAACAGATGATTGATGTACATGTCGCTAATATAATAGATGACATGTATGTCGCTATGTCAGCGAAAAGAACAGATGATGGATTTACATGTCGCTAATATAATAGACGACATGTATGTCGCTATGTCTGTCAATAGAATAGATGGTGATGTGTATGTCGATATGTTACTCGAAGCTGTCGCTACGCCTGTACAGTTCATCGGTTTTATTTTTCTGCCCAACAGTTACAAAAAACAGGTTGATATTACCGAAGAATCATTGCTATAAAAGTAACATTGAGGGAAGATGGAAGAATGGAAATCCAAGTGCCAGCTTTAGGATCGTTCTTTTTCGGCCATTTTGATCATTCGCATTGTGATATATAAACATACTTTGCTAAGAACGTATTTTTACGTCACAACATTCAGCGCCATTTGGAGCTCTGGTGCTTATCTTTCGGCGACGTGTCCGGTTACAGCCAGCGTTTACTGCATTCACTCTCCGTTAGCCTTTGACTGTCCGCTGCCTACCTGCAAGGCAGCAGGTTGCTATTTTCTTTTAGGGTGGCGACCTTTAGACAACCTACCCTCCCGGGTAGTTGAGCGTCATCTGAACAGGGTACCTGTCTTTTCTTGGACTACTTGGTTTGTCTACCGTCCAGTTTTGTGTAAGGTTTGCTCCGATAGCCTTTGATTGTCCCCAATCTAACTACAAGGCAGTCGTTTAATGCGAGCGGAAACGTGCACTGGATTCTAGCCTCTGCTGGGCTCTCCAGTCTTTCTGTGCATTGGTTGGTCCGCTCACCCCTACGTTTGGAACGGCCTTTCGTCGCTAAATCGTCAGCACCGTGCCGGTCTGCGTCCGTATGCGTGTTCGTTCTACCTTGGTGCCTGCTCACCATGTCTATCAGGTCTCTCACCGTGCTCACATTTACTATGCCACGAGCATGTCAGGACACGCAACTCAACCCTGGTCCCCATCTCAGGGCTCCGAGTTTCGTCCCGTGTGGGCCCACGTCTCTTCTCTGGATGTACCCCTCATCCTTTTATGTTTATTTGTTCATCTTTTCCCATCGGCCGGGAGAGACGTGCATTAATAGTTACTCTGGGATTTTGTTCGTCTGTGTTGCGAGCGGATCTCAACCAGCGTAACTGTGTCTGTATCACTACTTAAACCAGAGTAGTTCTCCCTCGATCCCTAACCGCTTAGCCAGACAAGATCGGATGTCTGTTACCAGGGTCACACGTGGAGGTGGGGTAGGATCTTGATTAGTGTCAGCTCACTAATCCTGGCGAGGGCATTGTCACTATGCGCCTTTGACCCCAGAAAAGGAGGTATAGAACAGATAGTGATAACCGTTTAAATCAAGTGAGATGAGACAGATGACGATAGAGAGGATAATTTCTAAACAGTTTTGGTTTCATGGCACGGAGCAATGTCAACATCTGAACTGATGGTCAGTGCTAAGGACAGATGTTTGTATAAATGCATGATCGTCTACGTCAGGTGGCAAGGCACATGATGATGATAATGATTTTCACACGTCTAAAACATATATATTTGTGTGTGTATATGTATGTTCGTGTATGTATGTGTGTGTGTATGCATGTGTGCGTGTATGTATGTGTGCGTATATGTAGTATGTGTCTGATGTTGTGTGCTGCATGTGTCGTGTATGCATGTGTGCGTGTATGTATGTGTCGTGTATGTATGTTTCGCGTATTCATGTGTGCGTGTATGTATTTATGTGTGCATGTATGTGCATATGTGTGCTTGAGTGTATGTGTGTATGTGCGTGTATATATATGTGTGTGTGTGTTTATGTGTTTTGTGTGTTGGGTGTGTTGTTATTGGTGTATAATTTATATATATATATATATATATGTTGTGTGTGTGTGTGTGAGTATATGTAATATATATTTCCACGAGAGCATGAAATACCCTTCTAGCGCGTGTATGTTACTATACTATAATTATTTGTACAAGCCTCGGAGTGTGTTTATCACTCATGTTATTCTCATTACATAGCAGAATACAACACAATATGGAGACAGAAAGTAACTGCTGATGAAGATAATCAAAATATATACACAAATCTGAAGAAGATACTGCAAGAAAGATGATACTAAAGACATATAATTTTTTCACCAGCTATGAATTTAAGTGCAGTCAGGGCGCCTACTATGAAACCTCTGACTGATGTTTGCGTGAAGGCTTGTTTTTCTTATCACCAATGTTCCTCGCCATTCTCTCTCTCTCTCTCTCTCGATTGTTATTTTTCGGAATTTTGATCATTTTTATTGTGATATATAAACAGCCTTTGCCAAGAACGTATTTTTACGTCACATCTTCAGTACCATTTGGAGCTCTGGTGCTTGTCCTTCGGCGATGTGTCCGATTTCAACCAGCGTTTACTGGGTTCGCTCTCTGTCAGCCTTTGACTGTCCCCAACCGACCTGCAAGGACACATGCATCTGTTTTCAGCCAAAACTCCTTAGACGCCTCTTACGACATGCGTGGCAGGTAACAGTGGTTCTATTCTTTACACCCCAAATGTGGGCCCTGGTAACCACTCGGGCATCTCGACATTCAGGCGAGCCTAACTCCAACTTCAGAGGTAGAGGTAATATATGTTTGCATCAAGAAGACAATGCTTTTGAGGAAACCTGACAGAACTGAAGCTGACTGCACAGTTTGTGGTCCACTAAGCGAATGACCAGAGATCGCTGAAGAAATGCAATTTATCAAGCATGTTCATTGAAACAATGAGTATAAATGCAAAGAAGTAACTTAATTGCACGGAGTTTCTCAATATGAAACATTCACCATCGTAGAAATGACACACCACCTGCAGAGAATATTGCGCAAAGTACGGAACTTGTAGCTCTCCAGCAATAATCCTAAGGAAACTCAGGAGATAAAAAGCTATTGTGAAACGAGCGACACGTTACAGATTCGATCCACGATTATTAGAACAGAAGAAACACTGTTTAACCACTTTGTCCCAGAACCCCCACCCCCACCAGTATTTTAATTGAAAATGCCAGAATGATACTTACCATAAGTGACCATTAAGGTGTGGGTGTATTCGATTACTGGAACAGACAATCACCTGTAGAAAGAAATGATAGTTCAATGATATACTGGATAGGTCATAGGTCATCATTGAATAAAAAACTACAACAGAAAAATGTGTCATAATATCCCCTGATATATAAAATATAATGTCCGAATAAGACCTTAGTGTTCTGGTCTGGTCGCTTCATATTTCTAGCACTTTCCTCATGTTTGGAGAGTCAAGTGTGGGATTGAATTCACGACACGTTTGTGTGCAAGTAGATAGACGAACACTTATACGTTAAGGTAATCCGTCCCACTATCTCCTAATATACCTAATACATTTATGAATATCAGATGGTCAAAACGACGGGTTCATAGTTCAAACAAGAGTTAACCGAGGTTTATATTATCTCTTCTATTTTTCGAAGTGGCCATTGACTTGGTGATGAAAAAATGTTGCAGGGGCGAAACTGGCATTGATTGTGTGAAAAACAGACAAATAAAATATATGGATTTTGCTGATGATATTGTGTTAAGTTGCAAATAACCAACATATGCTAAGAAAAAACAGACAACCGAAATATCTGGATTTTGCTGATGATATTGTGTTGTTAAGTTGCAAATAACCAACATATGCTAAGAAAAAACAGACAACCGAAATATCTGGATTTTGCTGATGATATTGTGTTGTTAAGTTGCAAATAACCAACATATGCTAAGAAAAAACAGACAACTTATCATACATAGCGTTAAAAGTGCACAAATTTGCATAAATTGGTTACTGCTAGGATTTTATAAATATAGAGATGTGGTTCAAACTTCGCAGCGGGCAGGTTTGGAAGCAAATTAGTTGCTTTGGATTTTTACGAACGGTAAAAATAGACTTCACCGTTCAGGACACAATGGCAAACTACTGAACGTATAAGCGGTGACTAGAAAATTGACCCCTCGTCTACTGTGGTGGATGGCGACGCACTGAAAAGGGTATGCCACAATATTTCATCTTATAGGACAAGATCTACTGGATTTTACTGAAGCATGATGGGAAGACTGATTTGTGATATATAAAAAGCCGTCAGAGTTGATTTATTAGATCGCATCTTAAACTCTTGGATTCTCCGAAAGGAGTTAATTCTTTTTTCATGTTTGTTGGCCTACACGCTCTGATATAACCAATAAAAGGTTCGTCTTAGGTTGAAAGGGCGTGCCTCGGCTTAAAGAAGCTTTAATCCCCTACTAAACAAACAAACAATTATTAGATCGCTGAAGTAGAATATACTTAATCACAGCCCTCTGCAACATTCCTCGCCCAGCTCAGTCGGGAAATTAAATATATCCATTGGAGTAAGCTTCTTCTTCTTGGTGTTTGTTCTTTACAACCAATTTTAATCACTCTTTGTGATATGTTTGATCTTTGCCAAGAACGTGTATACGTTGCACATTGGTTTGTAGGCCCCTAAACGCATAGACCTACACGTTTAGGACATGTGCATCTGATTTCAGCCAAAGGAGTAAGCTGACTTTTACATATTTTAGATAGACGAAACACGTAAAAATACAAAGTGCTGTAGTTTTACAAAGTACAAAAGCAATACACAGCGACGTTTCGACCAAAATTCCCTTATCTAGCAAATGATACAACATAAGTGAACAAATTCAGATTTATTTTACGGCAGACATAACATATACAATCAGACAATAAATGACTAACATATTTTTTTATAAAACATTGTAAGCTTTTCTACAATTTTACACGATTATATGAGCACATGGTTATTTTTTGGTTTTGGAGGAAAATTGTTTATAATAGTGATATCCCTTAGCGTTAAATGTAATTTGTGACATGATATAACCTTGTTTTCTTGTGTCATGTTGCTTTGAAAACGATTCTGTACTAACGTTACATTACTGGTTCTCAAAGGATGTGCCCAGGCGCATCAGTCTGCCCGGTGACATTCCTAGGTGCACTCTATGAAATCCCAGATCAGGAGTCGGCAACGCGGTGCCAAAGGGCAACAAATCGCTAAAACACACAAGCAGAAATTAAATGATTAATAAACGTACGTAGCATTTTCCAATTATTTCTTTGATTTTTGCATCTTATTTATTAAGTTTTTGTGTATAGTGCGACTACGATTTTTTATAGTACAGAGTGTACCAGGACTTCCAAATATTTGAGAACCACTGAACTACTGGCTTGCAAGCATCATGTTACGTGAGAAGGGTGATTTCCCGGAACTTCCACTTGAGCCTGGGACGGTCTGATGTTACAGTGGGGACTGTGACTAAATCGACCTTTACCATAGTCGACACATAGTGAACATGTAGTTTATTGAACTTTGTAACCTTACCACTTTTTTTTCTTTTTCTTTCATTTGCCCGCTATCCAGATGTATTCGGGGCGGCTAATATGGCACCTCTAACTGATTTTTGCGTGAAGATTTGCTTACATTATCATCAGTGTCCCTCGCCATTCAGTCGAGAATTGCCCTGACATCAGAGGTGTAACTTTACCTAACTAGTGTATGTAGATATGTTCGCCTTTTCTATATAAGAGTTCCCATCATCATCAGTATGTGGCGTCTACACATTGAAGGTTGACTTCAATGAATTTCGAGCAAATATTCTTCTTCCTCGTTCGCAATGAGCCCCAAAAGTGCTCGGTTCCTTTCAATGAATACATAGTATCAGCGGAAGAGCACTTACAAGGTAGTTTTTGCGACTAATGACCATCATTGTTGTCATATCTCGTGATTCCATGAGTATGATTCATGAAGTCCAGACAGGAAAGGTGAGACACCGCTGTATAGTGGTACTGGTTCATTGTTCATTTGAGGATCATTTTCATTGCACATCGCACATGTCCATAATTACTCCGATCTCCTCCCAAGCATGTAGCTTAGTGTGTTTAGACTAACCGTTCTGTGTTGATTGATGTATCTACTGGGGTTTCTCTGGTAGTTTTTCCGTCTTCCGGCACCTATCGATATGCATAACTTGTACAACCGAGATAGAGAATACCCTTTATCATCTTCGTTGAAATCTTCAGAGCGTATGTTTTCTCTTAGAGAGTTGCTGATGTGGATTTTGTCCATAGAAGATCCATTCTCTATCGCAACATTGCTCGCCAGGGCATCCGCTCTCTCATTGCCCTTCACCCCAGACTAACTGGGGACACAGATGAAGGTAAGTGTCTGCATTGTAGTATTTTGTATTAATTGCATCCACTGCCTTCGTATGTAATGGGTACTGGTACTGACAGAGATAAGGTAAATCACTATCTTTTTGACCCTGGACACGGCGGAGTTAAGGTTAATTTTTTTCCGATCCAGAAGCACTTGAGCTATCAGCTCTTCAGCTCGGTGTCATGGACATCGTAACCCTTCGGTTCGGTGCCACGAACATCGTAAGTCTGGGGAACCTGTGGTTTCTCTGCCAGCCCGCGGAATTGAACCCGCACTCAAAGAGGACTAGTCATCCGTAGTCCAACGCGCTACGAACACGCTGGGAGTCAAGGGTAATGAACGAGATGATAGATTGGCTAGCACGATCACGATATCAGAAGACAATTCAATGGACGGAAATGACATTCTTAACGCATTGTGTGTTTTTTTTCTGAACAGAGAAGCAAGCTTCAGGGTTGTTGAATTCCAGTCGATGACCAGATTGAGAGAGATGGATGCCGATATTGGTACAGCACGAAAAGAACGACATACCAAATATGCAAAAATATGATGTAATCAACATCGAACTATTGCATTATGTCGCTGGGCTCTGTTAGATTTGTTGAGATGGTGATCGGAGCACTTATGGAGATGTCCAGAGTTCTATGATGATAGTCTTCATATAACTTATGGCATAATAGTTTCTTGTATGGCAGCAATAATCTCGTTCTTTTATTTCTGTTTTCGTACGTTTATCTTTCTTACTTTTTCTTGTTCTTCCAACACTCCATATCGACAACTTGTTAAACCACTCTGTGTGATTTGTATGTCATCTGAGCCTACGAGAGATAGTATGTTGTGCCAGTTATGCGCCTACAAGTAGGCCAGCACATCCAATTTCTGTGACGCTTTTTATTCCTTCCTTCCTTCCTTGCGTTCGTTCTTTACGACCAATTTTAATCACTCTTTGAGATATGTTTGATCTTTGCCAAAAACGTGTATACGTTGCACATTGGTTTGGTAGACCCTAAACGCATAGACTTCTACATCTTTAGGACACGTGCATCCGATTTCAGTCAAACCTCCTTAGTCGACTCTTACGACATGCGTGGCAGGTAACAGTGGTTCTATTCTTTACACCTAAATTTGGGCCCCGGTAACCACTCGGGACGACGCTTTTATTTACTAGGTAGTTTCCCCTTGGCCCCTACCTCAACCGCCTTTTACGACATGCCTTGTAGGTCGCAGTGTTTCTATTCTTTGCTCCCCTTGTGAGTCCTGGCAACATACGAGCGATGCTTCTAGCAATGAGTATCGGCGCTTTGTTTATAACCCCTCTCCCCACACTTCTAACCTGGAGAAATGCTATTTATTTTCTGAAACAATAAATGGAAATCACATTTCTGAAGCATATTTTTGTAACTTATCAGCTAGCAGATCTGTTCAGATGAAAGTATTCATCCATGTGTGTGATTGGATATAAAGCTATCTGAGAATCTGAATATCCAATCGGAGTTAGACGTCAAATTAACGACATATGATTATTGCTCATGCTTACACGTATCTTCTATTTGGTTTCAAATGTCCACGTTCAATATTCATTCTACACAATCTCAATATATACTTTATGCTAACTCAATAATATGCAGAATCAACAGGATTTGGGAAATAAAAACCGGGACACCCATTAGCGAAACAATATTGACCAAAATAATTAGACAAATGAAAGAAATATTATTTTTATTTATTGGTTAGTGTGATGTGTGAACCGTGCATTTCCCCGCTACATGCATACGCATATTTTAATTCTCTTTTCTCATTAGGCAGTTTGAAGTTACCCGTGGTTCAAGTCGAACTAGATGCCTGAGAGGCAGAGTGAGAGGTGTGTTTAATCAGCGAGCCACGGGAACCATCAGTATGCATACTCTTCGGTAGTTGTTGGGGAGACTGAGCACCTATGGGTCTGCCCGGAGTGCAATGACGTCAGTTTAGTAACCAATAACCAATAACTCATTTCTCATTGCTGTAGACTTGAAAAGTGCGTCATGGTATAGTTACAGTCTTTATGTTGCTTTTTGTTAATGTGTTCTTTGGTGTTTGATCTTCCACAATCTGTGATGTTGAAAATGTTGAATTTAACTGTATACACTCTATTTTGTATTCAAGTCTTTGATTTTTTAATATAAGAAAAAAAAACTTGCTAATATTTATCATTGAAATAGCCCTGATGTTCTCTCCTTTCCTCCCCATGAGGCCATTACCTTGTAGTGGTGGGGAGGCTTGTGTGCTCCAATGATACAGTGAGCTATGACGGCGGGAACTTATGTTCCCGGAAGGGTTAACCAAGCCGGAAAGGTCACTGAGGAGGGGACAGACGAAGCATGGTCTCCTGGTCCTCCAGGTTTGGGGTTGGGCTTGGGACTAACGATCCCATCCTTTAAAAAAATTAAAGTTACGGAAACAACAACAAACATACAACCTATCTACGGGCATGAAGGGCTACCAGAGTCATTGACTCACATGACTGGAAGTGGTGAAAGCCGAAAGGAAGCTACTTTCATGAGGACGGAAGTCCTGAATGCCAAAACCAAGACCAGAATTGGATGCTGACGCTCACAACCACTCTGGAAGACCTAGGAAAACTGCACTGAGATGGACTCCAGAGGGTAGGCGAAAGCGTGGAAGACCCAAGACAACCTGGAGGAGAACGATAGAGCAAGAGCTGAAGGAAATGAATCATAGCTGGAACACAATACAGAGGAAGGCCATGAACAGGGAAGAATGGTGTACGTTTGTTGTTGCCCTAAACGCCAGGGGCGTAACAGGCTAAAGAGAGAGTTCTCTCCTTTCTCATACCTACTTTATGTTACCAGATCCAAACATGGACAATGAGCAAAGCAAAGCCGCGAAAAATAACTACACGTGAAATGCGATGCCTACGAAAAGTTACAATCAACAACAAAAAAGACAGTCACCAACATCAGCATAATAAAGAAAGTTGGCATAGAACCTAGCTTGAATAACATTGAGAAACAAAGAATGAAGTGATTCGGCCATTTACTAAGAATGCATCCAAGCTCCACAGTATACATAGTCTTCTACAACAGAAGATCGGGAAAGAATGCGAGAGGAAGACCACGAAAAACATGGTTAGATGGCGTAGGAAAATCCTGTCAAAGAGCAAAAATAACTATCACCCAAGCCACCAGAACAGCGCAAGACAAAGAGAGAAAACCACGACACTGGGCAACAACCCGGTATCAGTGTGACGACAAATGAAGAGAAAAGAAGGTCGCCCCTATGACTAATGAACCCTACCTGAATAGGAGTCTCCGCAGCACTAAGTATAGCACTACACGCCTGGAGCTGTTGGAGATTTCTGCAGCACTAAGTATAGCACTACACGCCTGGAGCTGTTGGAGATTTCTGGGTTTTAAAGAAAGCCGGGTGCCCCCTCCCCCACATTGCACTATAGGAAAAAGATTGCAAATTCATAATTCCTGGGGTCCGAAGAATAACTAATGAATAAGTCACTGGAAAATTTCTTCATAGATTTGAACATTTTCCACTCATTGTCTTTGAATGTAGACCGCACCAACTACAGTATCAATATTTGCAGCCATGCATTACTCCACAGATGCCCGTGAGCAGACATAAGTACTGCTATCAGCTAGCGTTAATGTTCCTCTGTCCTACCTCAGTTTTCCTTGACTGCATTCATTAACTTTCTCCCCAGACGCCAGGACCATTATAAATCAAAAGCTATTAGTAGGTCATTCTGGTGGGAACGCTCCCATCTGGAAGATAAAATAACCGTAAAAATAAACATAATATGGTCCAAGCGTGGAATTAAGTCTGTTGCTGTACTATGTGAAACTACCTTGCTTTGCTGTTTGATGTATAGTTATTTCGTTCATGACCTCCGATAAACATACGGCCGGCGGGCTCAGGTAAATATTCATGGAAATAAGACCACAACTGTCACGTGATCCTCGTATTCCAGTGTTGTTGTATATAGACTAATTCATTTTAAAAACAACACAGCATACTCAACCAAGGTTATATTATGTTACAAGTTAAGTTTAAAGCTAAGGAATATCAGTATTATTAACATTTTGTATCAATAATTAACAAAGAAATCATAGAATTGAGCGAAATTACAAAAAACGTACAGTGTTCTATCAAACATATACAAAACCAACCCCCCATCTAACAGGACGTTCCGACCTGTCGGCTAAGCTATTCGGTTGTATGTTACCGTTGGCTGCGGTTCGTATTACTAGGGTGCTATCTAAGACTCTTCTTCTATTCAATGCCCATATTATGATTGGGATCTTGTTTTTCGGTACAATGTCATATATTGTACATATGTGAGACCGTGACCTACAATAAGATATGTTACCGGAGCCACATGTAAGACCTTCAGGGCTGATTCATGCCTCTCTCATCATCATCATCAAGTATCATGTCGGCTGAACTAGGCGATCGTGTATCTCAACAAACGTCTATCATGGGCGTCCACATACATTTTTTCCAGGATCGGCACGGTGGTGGACAATATGAATTGTTAAAATTTTAGTTCTACTTTTTTTCTACTTGAACATGGGACCTATATTTTAATATTCAGTTTTGGTGTCCGATCTTACATATAGTGAAAACATGAAGGAACAATGTTTAAATGTTTGAATAATATATATTTGTAAACTTATAATAGCCGTCCATCGCAAGCGATGATGACAACAATCTCAGACGTGTACTGTTGCACTCTCTGGTGTGTGCGGAGGTGACTGTAGAGTCCAATCCTAGAACAGAATCCTCGACCACAGGTGGGGCATACATGATCAAGGTTAGACATGTGCGTGTTGTGTGCTCTGTCTTTTCGCGCTGCTCGTTTTCTCTGTGACTCAACAATACGATGATTCTCAGCTATTCGGGTTCCTCTTTGTTGTTACAGCGCCACATTTGGCGATCTTGCGCAAGGGATTCCCAGCACGTATTGTCTATATCGAAGCATTTCAGAGACACTTTAAGAGTGTCTTTAAAGCGTTTTTCTGTCCACCAGCTAAACGTCTGCCCCCTTCAAGCTCGCCATACATCAACTGTTTTGGGATGCGTTTATCAGGCATTCGAGCAACGTGACCGACCCATCTCAGTTGGGCCTTCTGCAACAGGGTGTTGACGCTTGGGATCTTTGCTCTTGTGAGGACTTCGCTGTCTGGAATTTTGTCCTGCCAGTTTATTTTTAATATTCTGCGTAGACAGCTTGTGTGGAAGTGGTTTAATTTTCTTGCGTGTCTGCTATACACTGTCCATGTCTCGCTTGCGTACAGCAGCGTTGTTAGCACTATGGCCGGTAAACTTTCAGCTTTGTGACTATGCTTATCCCCTTCCGTTCCCACACAGTGACACGTAACCTTCCGAACGCAGCACTGGCTTTGGATATCCTATTGTGGACCTCAGAATCTATGTTTGCCGATCTGGATAGGAGGCTGCCAAGATAAGCAAAGTTGTCCGTTGACTGGAGACGCTGGTGTTTAATGTTGATTTGTAAACTTACACACTAAACAGTACACCAACATTCAGTTTTGGTGTCCGATCTTACATATAGTGAAAACATGAAGGAATAATGTTTAAATGTTTGAATAATATATATTTGTAAACTTACACCCTAAACAGTACACCAACATTCAGTTTTGGTGTCCGATCTTACATATAGTGAGTGAGAACATGAGGGAATAATGTTCAAATGTTTGAATAATATATATATGTAAACTTACACACAAAACAGTACACCTACACACCAAACAGTACACTAATACATTAACCTGTACATCTACACGTCAAACAGTACACTAACACATTAAACCTACACACCAAATAGTACACTAACACACTACACCTACACACCAAATAGTACACCTACACGCCAAACAGTACACCTACACGTCAAACAGTACACTAACACATTAAACCTACACACCAAATAGTACACTTGCACAGTACACCTACACGCCAAATAGTACACCTACACGCCAAATAGTACACCTACACACCAAACAGTACACAAACACACTAAACAGTACATGTACACGCCAAACAGTGCACTTACAAGTGTATTTCGAATCATGAATGTAACATTAATCTGAATTTCATGTACGAATACAATAATAGTTGATGATACACACAGACAGAAGTCTCGTGGGAATTGCATTCTTCATCTCAATGTCCCAGCAGAAGATTGTATTGCAAATGAGTTCTGGGAATGTTCTGTCTACCCATGTATCTTTGCATACCGCAGGGGGTGAGTATGATGAATATATTATTAATTGGTGAATATTTAGTGTTTGCTTAATCCTCTCCGCTCCTGGTGGAGCATTGAGCATAAAATAGTTGTCCTCTACTTTCTCCGGTCTCTGATCGTTATCTTTATGGCTTCACTTGATAATCTGGCATTCTTCAGTTTCTCAAAAAAATTTGTCTCCAGGTTTGTTTGGTCAGTTATCTTTTCCGCCTTCCTTGCGGATTCCACTTTATCTTTGTCTAGTCAAACTCGACTATGTCTTCCGCAGAGTATGCCCGATCCACCGCCAATTTCTACTCCTGATTTTTGTCATCATGGGTTCCTAACCTGTCCTAATTCCCATGTTTGTGTATGCCATTCTGTCACATCCTATTAGACTTGAGAATCCCCTGAAGAAATTTCTTTAATAAAGGTCTGCATCTTATTTGTATTTAAGTTGGTGACTCGCCACGTTTCCGAGCCATACAACAAGAAGGATTTCACAGTTGAGATAAATATCCATAAATTTGTTTGTTAGTAGAGGTGCCAGTATAGTTCTGCCGCATGTGCAGACGAGCAAAGGCTCGCCCGGCTTTTCTAGTTATGGCGTTAATGTCCTCAACAGCACCTTCTTTTACTGTCAAGGTAGACAAACTCACGAGTGGTTAAGCCCTTTGCCTTGCGAGTCGAAGGTTCGAATCCGGACCGCGGCCTTCTGTTCACGAGTGCAGTTTCTTCCAGAGACCCCTAGGATTGTTGCCGGAGCTACGGAGTTCGTGCTTGTGCAATACCCCGGCAGGTGGCGTGCCATTTCTGGGGAGAGGGACCGAACCATATGGGGTAAAACCCGGTGCAATGAAGTAAATCCTTCGGCTTTAAAACCCTTTAAACCCTTTAATATAGCACTTTTTTCAATCAATACCCACGTCTTCCTGTATGTTGTTGTCTTTAGAGAGCTACTTGGTTGTGTCCTGAAAAACGTTCGTCTGCAGAGCTATGCAATGACTGCCGTAAGCGCTATGCAATGACTGCCGTAAGCGCTATGCAATGACTGCCGTAAGCGCTTACTAAGGCAATGACTGCCGTAAGCGCTATGCAATGGTTGCCGTAAGAAGTAAAGTTGTGGTAGGAATCCTGTGTTTGGTAAATTATTTTATTTTTTTTCCGGAGACCTTAATACTTGTTCACCATCTATTTATCTTGCTTCTTTCTTCTTCTTCGACAGCTCAATATCGACCACTTGTTAACCACTGTGGGATTTGTATGTGATCTCAGCCTAAGAGCGACTGTACGCAGTGCCAGTTATGTGCCTACAAGTAGGCCATGTTTCATCGTGAGTCTTACCTCGCCTATACTGATATTAGAGGTCACTGTAACAAAACTGGTGCACGAAATGGAAAGCGTACAAAGAACTTCTAAGACAGTATCTCTACGCCATAGAGACCCGACACCCACTACAAGGAAGAGATTACATCCTCCCATAACGCCACAAGACCACGCCACAGAGACCCGACACACCCACTACAAGGAAGAGATTAACCAATGTTGAGATAGCTAAGAACTGGTGTCGACATGAAAGAGATCGAGTTAAGGCCGTCGCACAAGACAATGGTTTTAATCAGAGGTGTCTATTGAATGTCACTGATAACGTGATTTGGTATCAACTGAGTTAAACTAAACAATGACAAGGATATCAGTACGGATTAAAATAATAATCAGTACAAGAAACGAATCAATAGAAATAGTTGACAGTCTCTATTGAAAAGTATCGAAAAAGGGTGGAGACTGCAGTAAAACTTGGAAAAATAGGTAAACACGTAAAAACAAAGTACTACAGTTTTACAAAATACATAAACAGTGACGATAAACGTATTGAAAAGTAAGATACATTACAATGGTATGATTGATTACAAAATAGACAAGCAAAGACGCAAGCAAATTATGTTTCATTTACTGCTGAGTTTAGCTTGCCGTGAGCTTAAGTGGTTACGCCGTTGCCTTGCGCTATGAATGGTTCGAAACAGGTCCTCGCCGTTTTATTCACGAGAACATTTTTACCGGAGATATGTAGCATTGCTGGCTTGTCTGTGCGGTGCCGGGGCCCGCAAGGGAAGCAAAGAATAGTATCACGGCGACCTACTAGTTCTGTCGTAAGAGGTGACTATTGTAGGACCTAGGAAGCTACCCTAGTAAATAAAAAGCATTGCAGAAATCGTATGTGCTGGCCTACTTGTAGGTGCATAACTGGAACAACGTACAATCGCTCTTAGGTTCAGATCACATACAAATCGCACAGAGTGGTTAACAAGTAGTCGATCTGGAACGTTCAAATAAGCTGACTGAGCTACGGAGTTCGTGCTTTGTGCAACACTTTCATTTGATAGCGTGTCATTTCTGTGGAGAGAGACTGTGCTATATTGGGAAACCCTATTCAATAAAGTCAACCCTTCGTCTATAGACCTGTTTAGACAATCCTAGAGAAAACATCCCAGTGGCTTTACTAGATGGACAGTCGGAGACAGGGGTCACACTGTCGGAGACAGGGGTCACACTGGCGCGTAAAGGTTAGTTCTTGCCTTTTGTTACATCCCAGTGGCTTTACTAGATGGACAGTCGGAGACAGGGTCACACTGGCGTAAAGTTAGTTCTGCCTTTTGTTACATCCCAGTGGCTTTACTAGATGGACAGTCGGAGACAGGGTCAACTGGTGCGTAAAGGTTAGTTCTTGCCTTTGTTACATCCATGCTTTACTAGATGGACGATGAGACAGGTCACACTGGTGCGTAAAGGTTAGTTCTTGCTTTTGTACATCCCAGTGGCTTTACAGATGGACAGTCGGAGACAGGGTCAACAGTCGGAGACAGGGGTCACACAGTCGGAGACAGGGGTCACACTGTCGGAGACAGGGGTCACACAGTCGGAGACAGGGGTCACACAGTCGGAGACAGGGGTCACACTGTCGAGACAGGGTCCACAGTCGGAGAAGGGTCACATGTCGGAGACAGGGTCCAGTCGGAGACAGGTCCTGTCGGACAGGTCACACTGGTGCGTAAAGGTTAGTTCTTGCCTTTTGTTCCAAAGATACTTGGTTCTCTTCCTTGTGGAGACATCGGGATATTGTTCCAGAGATCTATGATCTCCGTAGGTGAGATCAAGTTCCTAGTCTTATCGGAGACGGAATATAAATACCGTTTCAATGTGTAACAACGGATTATAAATACCATTTCAATGTGTAACAACGGATTATAATACCATTTCAATGTGTAACAACGGAATATAAATACCGTTCATATAATACCTTTCAACGACATATCCTACCGTACCAATGTATAAATCTCATCCAAATGGTTCACTAAAGGTTCTATGAAATGATGTTCTAAACGTATCCAAATGGTTCACTAAAGGTTCTATGAAATGATGTTCTAAACACATCCAAATGGTTCACTAAAGGTTCTATGAAATGATGTTCTAAACACATCCAAATGGTTCACTAAAGGTTCTATGAAATGATGTTCTAAACGCATCCAAATGGTTCACTAAAGGTTCTATGAAATGATGTTCTAAACACATCCAAATGGTTCACTAAAGGTTCTATGAAATGATGTTCTAAAGCATCAAAATGAGTTCACTAAAGGTTCTATGAAATGATGTTCTAAACACATCCAAATGGTTCACTAAAGGTTCTATGAAATGATGTTCTAAACACATCCAAATGGTTCTATAAAGGTTCCATGAAATGATGTTCTAAACGCATCCAAATGGTTCACTAAAGGTTCTATGAAATGATGTTCTAAACGCATCCAAATGGTTCACTAAAGGTTCTATGAAATGATGTTCTAAACACATCCAAATAGTTCATTAAAGGTTCCATGAAATGATGTTCTAAACGTATCCAAATGGTTCACTAAAGGTTCCATGAAATGATGTTCTAAACGTATCCAAATGGTTCACTAAACATTCCATGAAATGATGTTCTAAACGCATCCAAATGGTTCACTAAACGTTCTATGAAATGATGTTCTAAACGTATCCAAATGGTTCATTAAACGTTCTATGAAATGATGTTCTAAACACATCCAAATAGTTCATTAAAGGTTCCATGAAATGATGTTCTAAACGTATCCAAATGGTTCACTAAAGGTTCCATGAAATGATGTTCTAAACACATCCAAATAGTTCATTAACGGTTCCATGAAATGATGTTCTAAACGCATCCAAATGGTTCACTAAAGGTTCTATGAAATGAAGTTCTAAACACATCCAAATGGTTCATTAAACGTTCTATGAAATGATGTTCTAAACACATCCAAATGGTTCACTAAAGGTTCTATGAAATGATGTTCTAAACGCATCCAAATGGTTCACTAAAGGTTCTATGAAATGATGTTCTAAACACATCCAAATAGTTCATTAAAGGTTCCATGAAATGATGTTCTAAATGAATTATTGCCAACGGCTACAATTACCAAATACCCTCAAATAACTGTGTACTTAATTAAGTTCGTTCGGAATATATCGGCTTAAGTTCCCATAAGTGGAAGAGCGGGAACAAGCAAACAGATGGTAGAAGCTCAATACTTGCACTCGTTATACACTTCTATTCTCAATATGTGGAGAAAATTAACAGCCAGGGCCGTTTATGTCAACAGAAACAAATTCAGAGCCGGTTGGGATAAAAATGGATAATAAACAGACATGACGAAAAACATATTTTCATCGTATTCTAATTTACATCGGGACTCGCGACGGCGCTACGGAGTTCTGCGCTGCCTCTGAGATCTTCCTATGTAAGAAAGCTATCGGAGTATACATGGTTATTCACTGAAGTACAATCATGGTGGTCTTATCAATCCAGCAATCAACGATAAGAAATATCAAATAGCTGTGGAGATGTGGTTTTTGAGAGAGAAAAACAAAGAATATCATTGACGGAAAATAAACAATAAATAAGACATTCTTTCAAGAAACAAATGAAAATCGCTAATTTATTACAGAAATTGAACGTAGATTATCATGATTTTTTTTTTTGCGCAAGCTATGAGGTGAAATAAAGTTGAAAATTTGGGTAACAACTGGAAAACTCTATGGAAAAATGTCAAGAGGAAGGCAATGGTCACATAGCATTGTTCGAGACAAGAATATAGACCTGATCAGGGGCTGCTGATCGTGTGAGATGGAGAATCATGACCACGTTTGCTTATCAACATGGCACATGATGATGATGAGATAACTGACTAGAATACTTGACTACTTTCATCAAGAAAATATAATTTAAATTAATATATTTATTTTTCGTATTTCGTTTTGTTCATCGCGAAAATCGTCTGTAGCTTAAATGGTAGTAAGCTCGATCACAACTCAAGCGTACCTGGTTCAAACTCCGCGGCGGGCAGTTTGGAAGCAAATTCCTTTTCGCGGGATTTTTACAAAAGGTAAAAATAGACCTTACGTGGGATAGAGGGATTGAGATGGTATGATAAGATTACAAACGAGGAACTCAGGGAGAGAACAAAGCAGATACCAGTGGAGAGAGAGCTCAGGAAGAGACGCTGGCGATGGATAGGACATACATTGAGAAGACCGACCGGAAGCATCGCAAGACAGGCATTGTTTTGGAACCAGCAGGGAAAGAGGAGTAGGGAAGGCCTAGGCAGACCTGGAGAAGAGAGCTGGAGGCGGATATAAAGTGGATAGGCAAAACATGGAAAGAATTGGAAGGGATGGCAAGAGAGAGGAAGAGATGGAAGAAGTTTGTTGAAGACCTGTGCTCCGATGGGAGTTGAAAGGTGATGATGATGATTATGAAAAATAGACCTCACCGTTCAGAAAGCAATGGCAAACTACTGAACGTATAAGTTGTGCTTAGAAAATCACCGACTCGTTTACTGTGGTTGATGACTACGTCATGTAAAGGATACGCTACGACTTTCATAGCGAAAAATAGGGACTGAACTTGTAGTGTTGTTTGTTCAGTTTAAGCATTTATTGTTAGTCCGTTATAGTTCATCTTTTCTTTGTTGTTCAGCGGTCATGACTTAAGGAAGATTACTTTGTTCATCTGGGATCGCAGATAGCGAGGTTGATAACACGCAGCGCTAGTGAACACGTGCTGTTGGAAAAAGTTCGAGGTTGGAGAACCAAAAATGTTTGGTGTGAACATGTTACGCTGTTGAACTACAGGAAAACTTGCTTTTATACTTGATTGATTGATAGGACCATCATCATTGCACTTCGGTGAGTAACCATGTGTGCTCCGATCTCTTTCTTACACAGGAAGATCTCAGCTGCAGTGCACGAACTACGTAGCAACGGCGAGGGTCCCCGATGTAATTTTGAAGAGTGAAAATATATTTTGCAAGAAGTTTTATTTTTAATCTTATCTAATGAATATTGTCCAGGCAGTGGCTTTCCAGCCTGCTTTTTGATTTCTAACTGACAAGGGTTCTTTTACGTGCTCAAATTTAACACAGGACCTACGTTTTATCGCCCGTCTCAGATAGGACTAGAAACTCGATCTCACCTACACTGAGATCAGGGATCTCTGGAAAAATACCCAGGCTCCACGACGGAGCACACCTGGTACCTTTGGTACAAGAGACGAGCACCTAATCTCTACGCAATAGAGATCCCCTTGATCCTATATTTGGTGATCTAAATTACAAGTGCCTCTGGAGACCGAGTAAGGCTCTCCTGACTGGCAAATGACACTAATAAAAAGTAAAACAAGCCTTTCCGCAGAAATCAGTCACTAAGACTACACCAAAATTCAATGTGGGCAAACGCGCGTGTGGTGCAGGAGTCCGCAAGGGAAGCAAAGAATAGTACCACTGCGACATACAAGACATGTCGTAAGAGGCTACTGATATAGGACCTGGGAAGCTACCCTAGTTAATAAAAAGCATCGCAGAAATCGGGTGTGCTGGCCTACTTGTAGGCGCATAACTGGCACAACGTACACTCTGTCTCTCTTAGGCTCAGATAATATTCAAATCCCACAGAGTGATTAACAAATGGTCGATATGGAGCCTTCGAAGTAGAAGAATGTGGGCAAACAACAACAACAAAATATCGACCTCATTCACACCATAACATTCCTATCAGCAACTCTCTCTCTCTCTCTCTTCCCTCTCACACACACACTTTCGTCTCTCCTCTCGCAGCGTGTTTTCCATTATACAAAGTTCGTGAGACGTGTCTCCACATAATCTTTGACCAACAAAATAATTTCCTTTGAGCATACATTATGTTTCCATGGAAACATGACCAAACAGTTTTTGTTCAACATATTATCTCCCTTTAATGTCTTATTTATTTTTTTATTCATTACGTCCCCTTTCATACACAATATATTTCTAGTTAGCTCCCTTGTCCTTTGATCTGAAACAGTCTGATTTACTTTGCAACCTTCTATCATAGGTCGTAAACACAACAAGTCTAAGATGAATGACTTCTAAACATGAGTTGGCACTATATAACTCCCGAGAGATGTCGTCAGTGACTACTTATTCGCTTAGGTATCGATTAGCGAAATAATGCTACTAGGAATTATAAAGTATTCGATTTCGGAGTTGTGTTCAATGAAGGTGCCAGACAGACGAAGCGCCCAGACAGACCAGACAATGAGGGTAGAATAAGTAGAGAAGAGAGATTATTAAACCAGACAGATTGGTTGTAATGTGGATAGATGTATGGCAATGTAGACATGGCGGTCGGCGGGCAGGTAGGAGGAGGGTTAAATATGTGGAAGAAAGAGGAGATAATATGTGGGGGAAAGAGGAGATAATATGTGGGAGAAATAAGAGATAATATGTGGGGGAAAGAGGATATAATATGTGAGAGAGAGGATATAATATGTGAGAGAAAGAGGAGAGCCAGGTATAATATATGTTGGTAAACATATAGACAGATACATAGACAGACATACAGGATGACAGAATGGCACACATACATATAGATTGGATATTATTAGACTCACAAGACAGACTGACAGATAGATAGATATCCAATCTATCTTTGACATACAAGATCTTCATTGAACCCCGAATACGTCCACTTGTACTCTGATCTCCTTTGCAACATCCCCAACAACGTATAGATAGATTGGATATAATTAGACAGACAGACAGACAGACCGACCGACAGACAGACAGACAGACCGACCGACCGACTGACTGACCGTCCGACCGACAGACCGGCAGACTGACAGACAGACCGACCGACCGACCCGACCCGCAGACAGGACCGACCGATCCACTGACCGACAGACGACAGACCGACCGACCGACCGGCAGACCGACCGAACACATACCGACCGGCAGACGGACCGACCGGCAGACAGACAGACCGACCGACCGACTGCTACCTGGACAGACCGCAGACTGGCAGACCCCGAACACCCAGACAGCGTCCAGCGACCAGACAGACGACCGACCGACCGAACACTACGACCGGCAGACGGACCGACCGGAACCGACAGACCGACAGACCGACAGACCGACCGACCGACGACAGACCGACAGACAGACCGACCGACCGGCAGACCGACCGACCGGCAGACAGACAGACAGACAGATAGAAAGATCGTCACTGCACTCTGGACAGGTCTATATGTGCTTAGATCTCCTTCGTAATATCTCCAACAGCGTCCAGCGACTAACAGTACTAGTTTGATGTGAAAACTTACACATCGTGTGCAAAGACAGAAGGACACCAGTCAGTTTCACGTCGACATCCCTGCTACGGTACTAATAATAATTCACAGAAAAAAAATCTAACTTCCTCTACTTATTTTGTCGTTACATTGTTATCGCGTTGTTGCACAGTGTCGTGCTTTTCTGGGGTTTTTTTTACTTTAGCTGCTCTAGTGGATTGGGTGATAGTTTTTTTTCTTTTTTGGACAGGATTCTGCTATGACATCTAACCATCTTTCTCGTGTTCATCCAATTTCGCCTTCCTTCCTGATGTTCTGTTGTAGAAGACTGTATACTGTGGAGTTTGGTTGCATTCTTCGTAAGTAGCCGAACGACTTCATTCTTTGTTTCTCAATGTAATTCAAGCAAGGTTCTGCCCCAACTTTTCTTTCTTATGTTATGTTGGTGACTGTCTTTTCTGTTGTTGTTGGTAACTTTTCAAAGGCATCGCATTTGACATATAGTTTTTTGTTGTTGTTGTTGCTTTGTTCCTTGTCCATGTTTGGCTCCGGTAACACAGACGTGGGCGTCCGTAGCTTAAGCGGTAATGACCTCAATCACAACCCAAGAGAACTTGGTTCAAACTCCGCAAGCGGACAATTTGGAAGCAAATCTGCTCTCATGGATTTTTACGAACAGTAAAATAGACCTCACCGTTCAGAAAGCAATGGTAAACTACTGAACGTATAGTGGTGCCTAGAAAATCAACAAGTCGTTTACTGTGGTTAATGGCGATGTCTTGTAAAGGATATGCTACGATTTGTCAACACTGAGCTAGAGAATGCATGAAAATGCTGTTGATCATCTGTTGGTTTTTTGGGGTTTTTCGATCCAGAAGCACTTGAGCTGAAAGCTCTTCGGCTCGGTGTCATGGACATCGTAACCCTTCGGCTCGGTGCCACGAACACCGTAAATCTGGGGAACCTGTAGCTTTTCTGTCAGTCCGCGGAGTTGAACCTGCACTTACAGAGGACTTGTCACCCGTAGTCCAACGCGCCACGAACACGCTGGGCACCATCTGCTGTTAAACAATGTACAATATAACGGTTTCCTTGCTGGAACTCATAAGATGCTTGTTTAAATCAGTGTCCTTAGCTTGCCCAAGTTTTGATAACCTCTAACGTGGATACACCCACACACGATCTAGAATTCATATTTCCCACTTACAAGTACGTGTGCGAGAGCACGCCTCCGCATGTGATATGTATAAGTGAGAAAGTTCATACAAAAGGAATCGACACCTATTTTCAAATACTACATCCCAAACAAAAGAATTCCACTGTTATCAGAAATCAAAAAAGCGATTACATCAAATATAGATGATTTATATGCATATATATTCTGCTAGAAGCGATTCCTGACAACGATTCCAATATATATTTTCTGATTACATATATTGACCACGGCTACAGACATGGGTAACATTCAGATTTTTGTGACAGAGGGCAATCACTCTACGCTCCCAGTCTTCTTCCAGGATGATTATCAGGGTTCTAGACTTGGGTAAGACTCAGCTTGCTGGGGCAGAGAAAGCACTCTTCGCTTCCAGTCTCATCTCCTATATCAGGTTGATGACTCACTGCAATTTAAATTCGTGTTTACAGAGTGGTAGGGAAACGAATATCAAGACTGACAGATGATAGATTTCTTCTTAAATAACCTCTGTTCTTAAGACGGTGCCAGGATTACATAGATCAGTCGCCCTTGTGTTGCAGGGGCCATCAAGGGAGCAAAGAATAGTACCGCTGCGACCTACAAGGCATGTCGTAAGAAACGATTGAGATAGGGGCATAGGAAAGCTACAGTAGTAAATAAAAAGAAATCGGATGTGCTGTTCTACTTGTAAGCGCATAACTTGCACAACGTACAATCGCTCTTAGGCTCAGATCACATACAAATCACAAAGAGTGGTTAACAAGTGATCGATATGAAGCGTTTGAAGAAGAAATGTAGATCAGTAAAGCTGTTACTCTTGTAAGTTGTCTCTTTTTTACCCGCACAATCTTTACCTATACGCGCACACTCTGATTGATTGATTGGCCGATTGTTTGGTCGATTTATTTATTGATTGGTTGATTGATTAATTGATTGATTGATTGATTGATTGATTGATTGATTGATTGTTTGGTCGATTTATTTATTGATTGGTTGATTGATTAATTGATTGATTTTGATTGATTGATTGATTGATTGATTGATTGATTGATTGATTGATTGGCCGATTGTTTGGTCGATTTATTTATTGATTGGTTGATTGATTAATTGATTATTTGATTGATTGATTGATTGATTGATTGATTGATTGGACCATCATCATTGCACTTCGGTGAGTAACCATTCCGTATCACCAGCCAGGGTTTCCGATGTAATTTAGTTTAGTTAGTTAGTTTATTCCTTTCGTGCCAAAGGCGGCACATAGGGCAGACGATGTAATTTAGAAGATGAAAAATGGTGGCATATTCTTTACAGGACGTAGCCATCAACAACAATAAACGAGTCGTTGATTTTCTAGGCACCACTTATAACTTCAGCAGTTTGCCATTGCTTTTTGAACGGTGAGGTCTATTTTTAGTTTTTTGTAAAAATCCAACGGAAACGAATGTGCTTCCAAACTTACCCACCGTGAGGTTTGAACCAGGTACGCTGGAGTTTGTGATCGAGCTCACTACCGCTTGAGCTACAGACACGCACAATTTAGAAGATATTGATAATATGTGTAGGAATTTTATTTTTTAATATTTCTAATGCATTTTAACTTGGCAGCGGCTTTCCAGCCTACTCTTCTCGATTGTGAACTACCAATGGTTCTTTTACTTGCTCAACTTCAACAAGGGACCTATGTTTTATCATCCCTCTCTTATTGGACTAGGAACTCGATCTCACCTACACTGAGATTAGGGATCTCTGGTAAAATATCGCGATGTCTCTACGAGGAAGCGAGCCGAGTACGTTTGGAACGAGAGGCTAACAACTAACCTCCACGCCACGGAGAGCCACACACAACAAACTAACAACTAACCTCCACGCCACGGAGAGCCACACACAACAAACTAACAACTCTAAAATTGCTCTTCTCATAGCTATAATTATATATTCTCCTTCATCTACTTCATACAATTTCCTAAGTCATTATTGGGAGACTGTTAAATGTGTCCTACAGCTTATAATATAGTCACTGATTGAAACCACTTCTAAGCTTGAGGTCTTGAGACCTTTCTGCCTGGGAATGGCCCACGGATGCAGGTAATAACACTTGACTACATCATTCGTTGTTCTTCTCAACAATCAATTGACTACATCATTCGTTTTAAACATCTGCTTGACTACAACATTCATGCCAAATATATATTGACCTACAATATTCGTTGTTGTAAAACTTGTCTTCGTATCAACCTTGACTAGAACATTCGTTATTCTCACACCTTGACTACAACATTCGTTCTAAAACCTTGACTACAACATTCGTCGTTCTCAAACCTTGACTACAACATTCGTTCTTCTCAAACCTTGACTACAACATTCGTTCTTCTCTAACCTTGACTACAACATTCGTCGTTCTCAAACCTTGACTACAACATTCGTTCTTCTCAAACCTTGACTACAACATTCGTTATTCTCAAACCTTGACTACAACATTCGTTCTTCTCAAACCTTGACTAGAACACTTACTTAAATGCAACACTATTATTACCATCATCAATATATTTTCATTACTAGCGGCTAAGTTCTTGGCTATCACAAACATGCATCAAATACAATAGCTAATCGATATAGCTGAATAATATTGTGGTTAGCTCCCTCAGGGGGTATGAAGCACACAGAAAAAAAATCAAAGACAGGCTGGTTGTAGGAATCTGGTTAGTTGAAACACGCGAGAATGAGAGAGTGCCACATAATTGGATGGAATGAAGAGATAATGCTGACAAGTTTCAAGTCAACGAGATTTAGAACAATATTTTACACGACGCGTTTGATTGTAATTAGTAATAAAGAATTTTCTGTGGGATAGAGGTTACATGCTTGCCTCTCGTTTCAAAGGTACTCGATTAGCTCCCACGTGGAGCCATTCGAATATTTTACAGAGATCCCTCTTCTTCTTCTTCTTTGCGTTCGTTCTTTACGACCAATTTTAATCTCTCTTTGTGATATGTTTGATCTTTACCAAGAACGTGTATACGTTGCACATTGGTTTGTAGGCCTCTAAACGCATAGACTTCTACACGTTTAGGACACATGCATCCGATTTCCACCACACCTCCTTAGTCGCCTCTTACGACATGCGTGGCAGGTAACAGTGGTTATATTCTTTACACCCCAAATTTGGGCACCGGTAACCACTCGGGCGACAGAGATCCCTGATCTCAGTGTAGGTGAGATCGAGTTCCTAGTCCTAACGGAGACGGTGATTAAAATGGAGGTCCCGTGTTCAAGTTGAACATGTAAAGAACCCCTGGTAGCTGAAAATTGAGATAAGCAGACTAGATTTTGCACAAGCAAAATTCAGTCAATCAATCAAGTGCCATGCCTGCCGGCGTAGGCGATCATGTCTCTCCACAACTCTCTTTGCTTGGTGCATGTAATCAGTTCCGACATCGATATTTTGTCGAACCATGATGTCAGGTCATCCAACATCTTCTCCCTCTGTCTTCCACGATCTCTCCTTCCCTAAATTTTACCTGTTGTCACCAAATGTTCTAAACCTTCTCTTCGCATTATATGCCCGAAGAACCTTGATTGTCGGATTCTTATTCTTTTGATAAGGTTTCTTTGTGTGGAGGCCTGATTTAAAACCTCCACATTTGTTTTCTTTGCTGTCCATGGAATTTTCAACATTCTTCTGTAAAACCACATCTCTGTGGCTTCCTTCCAATGAGCGTATTGATTGTTTGTTGAAAATTCAGTAGGAAAAGCAAATTCTGTTGGTCAATAATGATGGTCCTATCAATCAAGTTTGTGGGGGGGTCTCTGTGGCGTAGAAATAAGGCGTTTACCTCTCGCTACAGATGTATCCGGTTTGTTCCCCACGTAGAAAGATCCGTATATTTTACTAGATATCAGGTGGAGTTCCTAGTCCTATCGGAGAAGGACGATAAAACGTAGGTCAAGATGAGCATGTAAAATGATGCTTGGCAGTTGAAAAACGATAAGAGTATACTGCAAAACTACTGGCTAAGTTAAATTCATTCACCAAACTACTGGCTAAGCTAAATTCATTCACAAAACTACTGGCTAAGCTAAATTCATTTACAAAACTACTGGCTAAGTTAAATTCATTCACAAAACTACTGGAAATTCATTTACAAAACTACTGGCTAAGCTAAATTCATTCACAAAACTACTGGCTAGGCTAAATTCATTTACAAAACTACTGGCTAAGCTAAATTCATTTACAAAACTACTGGCTAAGCTAAATTCATTCACAAAACTACTGGCTAGGCTAAATTCATTTACAAAACTACTGGCTAAGCTAAATTCATTTACAAAACTACTGGCTAAGCTAAATTCATTTACAAAACTACTGGCTAAGTTAAATTCATTCACAAAACTACTGGCTAGGCTAAATTCATTCACAAAACTACTGGCTAAGTTAAATTCATTTACAAAACTACTGGCTAAGCTAAATTCATTCACAAATTTAAAATACAATTCCTAAAAGTTGCACCATCTTCACAATTACATCGGCAAAACTCACCGATGCTATAGAATTCGTGCACAACCGCTGAGGTAAGAAACAGATCACCTCAGGGATAACCAAAGAAGCCCATAGAAGTAGGTGCGAGAAGCCTTTAACAACGGTAAGTGTCCCAGTCGTCTGGTCCATGATCAGGAAGGAGCCTGGTCGGAATGGTATGGGACTAATGGGAAATTGCTGATAACATTATTTGCCCGGGTAGAGGAGGAAGCGAGATAATTTGATTAGATTTCTGCACATCCTTTTGACATATACAAGTCAAATGTCAATCCTAGAGTTTATGGCAGAGAGGAAAAAGGATGGGAGGAGAACGACCAGAAGGAGGGACTGACTGACGTACACGTGTACCGGCATGCAGGAAGAGCAAGATAAAAAAAAGAATGATAGATCACAGATGTTTGTATGAGTTGCCAGCACACATAGAACTTCAATATTTGTCAGCACACACAGAACTTCACTATTTGTTAGTGCACACAGAACTTCAATAGTTGTTAGTGAATATATAGAACTTCAATAGTTCTCAGTACATATAGAACTTCAATAGTTCTCAGTACATATAGAACGTCAATAGTTCTCAGTACATATAGAACGTCAATAGTTCTCAGTACATATAGAACTTCAATAGTTCTCAGTACATATAGAACTTCAATAGTTCTCAGTACATATAGAACTTCAATAGTTCTCAGTACATATAGAACTTCAATAGTTCTCAGTACATATAGAACTTCAATAGTTCTCAGTACATATAGAGCTTTAATAGTTCTCAGTACATATAAAACTTCAATAGTTCTCAGTACATATAGAACTTCAATAGTTCTCAATACATATAGAACTTCAATAGTTCTCAGTACATATAGATCTTCAATATAGAACTTCAATAGTTCTCAGTAAATATTCTCAGTTCTCAGAACTTGCAGACCATAAAGATAAGATGATAATTACGTGAGAAGTAGCTTTTTTGAATTGGTGCGGGGAAAAACCCGTGCTGACTATCTTCTTCTTCTTTTTTGTCGTCACACTGCTACCGTGTTGTTACCCAGTGTCGTGGTTTTCTGTTTTTGTCCTGCGCTGCTCTAGTAGCATAGGTGATATCACATTTTTGCTTTTTGACAGCATTCTGCTATGCCATCTAACCATCTGTTTCGTGGTCTGCCTCTCGCCTTCTTTCATGATGTTCTGTTGTAGAAGATTATGTATACAGTGGAGTCTGGTTGCATTATCAAGTAGCCGAACCACTTCATTCTTTGTTTCTCAATGTAATTCAAGCAAGGTTCTGTGCCAACTTTCTTTCTTATGTTGTTGTTGGTAACTCTGTCTTTTCTTGTGTTGTTGATAACATTTCGTAGGCATTGCATTTCACACGTAGTTAGTTTTTTGCGTGCGACTGTACTTTGCCCATTGTCCTTTCTTCTTCTTCTTCTTCGCGTTCGTTCTTTACGACCAATTTTAATCACTCTTTGAGATATGTTTGATCTTTGCCAAGAACGTGTATACGTTGTACATTGGTTTGTAGGCCCCTAAACGCATAGACTTCTACACGTTTAGGACACATGCATCCGATTTCAGCCAAACCTCCTTAGTCGCCTCTTACAACATGCATGGCAGGTAATAGTGGTTCTATTCTTTACATCCCAAATTTGGGCCCCGGTAACCACTCGGGACTGCCCATTGTCCAAATTTGGAAGAATTTCTAACAAGCTAAAAACGAGTACATTTAACAACTAAAAACAACAAAAAGAAGATCCAAGCAATGTATAATTGATAACAACATTGAGCACATAATGGGATCAGAAGCATATCATTACAATGAAGCCGTTTCACGGTTATAAATATCTCATCAAATATCAGCAGGCATGAATCCCTGTACACAGAAACAATTAACAGACACTCTGAAGTTACACAAGTGCTACATGAATATTGATAAACTAAACAGTGTTACAATTGAGAACCAGGATATCACAGAGAACTAGTTAGTGAATTTGATTAGCATTTCTCTTCTTCCAATGCTCTATATCGACCACTTGTTAACCACTCTGTGTGATTTGTATCTGATCTGAGTCTAAGACCGATTGTACGTTGTGCCAGTCATGCGTCTATAAGTAGGCCACAACATCCGATTTCTGCGATGTTTTTTGTTTACTACGGTAGCTTCACTAGGTCCTACAACAGTCGCCTCTTACGACATGCATTGTAAGTCGCAGTGGTACTATTCTTTGCTTCCCTTGTGGGCCCCGGCACCACACGGGCAATTTGCTTAGTATAAAAGTTATCCTAGGGTCGAACCCTCCCCTCCTTCCAATTGAGGTGGAAATATTTTTTTAAACCACAATGGGTTTGAGATGGATCCAGTTTTAATTAGGTCTTAAAGAAGCACTTGGAAGTAAGAAAGTTATGTTATTCAATCGACGCTATGACACATTGGACATTCCCATGCGTACTCTGTGTTCCTCTTCAGCAGCAATCCCATAATCCACATGATCACCATACACATGAGAAGTTGATTAGTATATCTTAGGCGATAGAGCAAAGACTGGTATATACAGTATTACATAAGAAGGAAAAATTAATTATAAGATATGAAAAAACAACACTCAACGTTTCGGTGCTTAAGACCTTTATCAAGAACAGAAAAAACAGAAAAACTAAATTAACTAAAACATGACACTAACAAATGATCTGCATCAAAAGATACTGGCATACGTACCTGCGTGGCCCTTGGTCAGCATCTCGTGAATGAAAGAATGGACAGGAAATAGAAAGACTATTGGGTTACCGATTGGCTGGCCAATCGGAAAGGGTCAGTGGCAGGTTACGTAAGATATTGTTTGTACAGGTGGGAACAAAGACCCCACGTGGGAAGAGCAGGAGAGGTAGGTGGAAGAAACGTCAGATAATAGCGTTAATGAACCCAATAGTCTTTCTATTTCCTGTCCATTCTTTCATTCACGAGATGCTGACCAAGGGCCACGCAGGTACGTATGCCAGTATCTTTTGATGCAGATCATTTGTTAGTGTCATGTTTTAGTTAATTTAGTTGTTTCTGTTTTTCTGTTCTTGATAAAGGTCTTAAGCACCGAAACGTTGAGTGTTGTTTTTTCATATCTTATAATTAATTTTTCCTTCTTATGTAATACTGTATATACCAGTCTTTGCTCTATCGCCTATTTCCTCAGTATTACCGCAGCCACCCTAACGATTTTCTCCAGATCTGATCTGATCCAGTCTGACTACCTCAGATTTGTTGATTTTCGTACATCGCATTAGTATATCTTATCACTGTACCATGAAGACGACACTGTCTGGCAAATTCAAACTCAACTTCTAATTCTCGAAATCGTTCCAGTGTCTGAGACTCGCTCATATCACATAAATGAGCAAGCACCGCATTGATGTCATCCGGCTCTGTACATACTTCTGTCCGCCTGGATTATGCATTGTTCGTTGCTCTGCACTCCAGCATGTCCAGGTGTGTACCCACTGGGAAGTAGAGGAGGCAGGAGTTTCGCACATCGCGTGCCATTGGGTTCATAGAAAAACACGCTCCAAACACTGCATTCCTCCATATATAATAATAATTCATCTCGCGCCGTTATACGTTACATAGGGCCTGCAAGCAATTTCTAAATATCGCTCTATCCTTGGCAACTCGCTCAATCTCCTCCATAGAACTGAGACCGATATTTCTTGCCTCAGCTTCGTTTCAGTGTCTCCCTAGATCGTCCTTTCTTTCTTGAACCCTCTGCATCCCACTTCAATGCCTGCTTTGATATTCTTTATCATTTCTTCTCAAGGTGTGTCCAAAATATCTCCATCTTCTCTTTCTTATAAGAGTTGTTACTAGTGGTTGACCAGACATGTCTGTGATTCATATATGAAAACGGGTTGTCACTAGTGGTTGACCAGACATTTCTGTGATTCATATATGAAAACGGGTTGTCACTAGTGGTTGACCAGACATTTCTGTGATTCATATATGAAAACAGGAGTTGTCACTAAACTTACTTTTCCTTCACTGAAATGTATTTCCACATAAATTATTTTTATGCTTATTCTCATTCAAATTTTGTGAGACCTTCTAGAGCAATTTATTAAGAAGATGAGTACAAGCTTTTTGTTATAGCTTAGGGCACATATAGTCTAAAGTCTGGACTTCCCAATGACCTGAGACAATCTAACTACAAATGACCAGAGGAACTTATTCCCAAATACCTTAGACAATAAAACATCTAGGAACTTAAGGCAATTCAATAACCTGAGGCAATATGATTTTTTTAAAACCTGAACAGCTGCGGTAAAACTGGAAACATTAAAGTAATAGAAGTCTGGAAACAGATATTGGAAATATGTAATAAGTCTGGAAATAGATATTGAAACAGAGTAATAAGTCTGAAATAATATTGAAACAGATGTAATAAGTCTGGAAATAATATTGGAAAATGTAATAAGTCTGAAATAGATATTGGAAACAGATGTAATAAGCCTGAAATAGATATTGAAACAGAGTAATAAGTCGAAATATATATTGAAAACAGATGTAATAAGCTGAAATAGATATTGGAAACAGATGTAATAAGTCTGGAAATAGATATTGGAAACAGATGTAATAAGTCTGGAAATAGATATTGAAAACAGATGTAATAAGTCTGGAAATAGATATTGAAAACAGATGTAATAAGTCTGAATAGATACTGAAACAGATGTAATAAGTCTGAAATAGATATTGAAACAGATGTAATCAGTCTGAAATAGATATTGAAAACAGATGTAATAAGTCTGGAAATAGATATTTGAAACAGATGTAATCAGTCTGGAAATAGATATTGGAAAGAGATGTAATAAGTCTGGAAATAGATATTGAAACAGATGTAATAAGTCTGGAAATAGATAAATTTGGAAATAGATATTTGAAAAGATTAATCAGTCTGGAAATAGATATTGAAAAAGATGTAATAAGTCTGGAAATAGATATTTAAAACAGATTTCAAATGTCTGAAATAGATATTTGAAAGATGTAATAAGTCGAAATAATAAAACAGAAAAAACTGAAATATATAAAGATAAAAAGTGTAGTATTGAAACAGATTTAATCAGTCTGGAAATAGATATTGGAAAAAAATGTAATAAGTCTGGAAATAGATATTGAAAACATATGTAATAAGTCTGGAAACAGATACCTATTTAAGATTACACCACATTGGATGCGCAATTAGTACTTTTGGGGTTTAAGGCAAGCACCCTACCTCAAAACCACAGATGCACTCAAATATATAAGATATAGTAGTATATTTAGCTGCAGCCGCTGGTAGATCTAGAAAAATACTAGCAGAGGCCAGAGTTTAGCAGAAGATACATAACATGAAATATTATTGTGACAGTTTTGTAAGTGATAGCTATAGACAAGGAGAACATTTCAATCAAAGTGTCTTTGTCCAGCAAAGGACATAACAAAGAATATGGTACTATGTGATAACTTTAACGTTGTGTAGGTGGAAGAGGTCATAGGTTACTGAACTGACACCATAGAATTCTGGGCAGACTCATAGGTGCTCAGTCTCATCCAAGAGATATCAAAGTGTATGAATATTGATGGTTTCCATGGCTCGCTGGTTAAATACACTCCTCACTCTGCCCCTCGGGGTTCAGTTCTGCTTGTACATTGTGTAATACCAAAATCCTTAAATTACTGGATGAATTCTTCTTCTTCTTCTTTGTGTTCGGTTTATATGCTTGTCTAAACTATGAGATGGATTTCCTCTATGAAACTGCATATCAGTTGGAGTTCCTTGAGAGTTCCCCATAGCTTGCACTGTCAGCTTTTTTTATGAGGCCGTGTTTCGTTTCCTTGGTGTATGTATGATGGATAGATTGAAGATCAATTTTTATGTCTTCATTGAACAAGCGGAAGCAGAGTAACAGAAAGCGCACCCCACACATATCCATCTCCAACTTTCTTACTATCTAATGAAGTGGATGAGATGTCTACCCACCCTTGTGGTGCCAGGGTCTGCAAGGGAAGCAAAGAATAGTATCACTGCGACCTACAAGGCAACTTACATAAGAGGCGACTTACGTAGGACCTAGGAAGGCGACCCTAGTAAATAAAAGCATCGCAGAAATCAGATGTGCTGGCCTACTCGTAGACACATAACTCACACAATGTACAATCACTCTTAGGCTCAGATCACATACAAATCACACAGAGTGGTTAACAAGTGGTCAATATGGAGCAATTGAAGAAGAAAGCAAGCATATAATATCAGTTATCAGTTATATGAGGACTATCATCATAGCACTCCGGACATGTCCATAGGTGCTCCGATCTCCGCCTCAGCAAATCCAGCAGCGGCCAGCGACCCAACACGCCAATTCGATGTTGATTAATCAATCTCTTTGCATATTTAGTATGTCGTTCTTTTCGGGCTGCACCAATATTGACACCCATCTCAAGCATATAATAAAAACAACAATAGTTATTAATAGGGTATAAAGACAAAGGATTGACTTCATTGCACCTGGTTTCTCCATATGGCTCTGTCCCAACAGATATTGCACCTGGTTTCTCCATATGGCTCCGTCCCAACAGATATTGCACCTGGTTTCTCCATATGGCTCCGTCCCAACAGATATTGTCTGCCGAGAGTGTTGTACAAAGGACAAACTCCATAGCTTTAACAACAATCCTATGAACATCATGAAAAAATGTCATGTGTTACTGTCTGGATTCAAACCCAAAACCTTCAGAACGATAGGCCGATGTCTTAACCACTTCAGAAACTCCCCATAGTTATTAATATATAAGAAATAGAATGAAAATAGGCAGAAGAATTATGGTATAACACAAGCAAAGAAATAAAAGTAAAACTACTGAGGACATGCATTTCTTCAATGACAACATATAGATATGAATCATAAACCATCAAACAAACATTAAATAATAAAGTTAAAACTGTTGAACCAAAGTGCAGAGACAATTTTTTAGAAAGATTGAACAGAATAAAAGAAATACAGTTATATCAGTTATATGAGGACTTTCACCATACCACTCTGGGCATGTCTATGAGTGCTTTAGTCCCCACCTCAACAAATCCAGCAGCATCCAGCGGCACACTATGCCAGTTCATTGTTAATTAATCAATTTTTATTTGGTATGTCGTTCTTTTTGGGCTGTACCAATATCGACACCCATTTCTCACAATCTGGTAATTGACTTGGATTCACAATCCTGAAACTCCTCTGTTCAGAAAGAGTCTCTCACTCACTGCCTTAAGAATGTCATTTCAGTCCATTGCAGCTTCTTCTGATATTGTATCCATGCCAGCCAATCTATCAGGTTGTTCATTATCCCGGCTTCCGCATGCCCAGGGATGAAAATGAAAGTGATTTATCTGATCCCCGTCTGTACCAGTACATCCACCCAGCTTTCTCTCACCATTCTTGTTTTGACTTTACGAATCATACTCATGGAGTCACTAAGAAATGCAGACATCCTACAAGACTTGAACATTGAAGAACATTGAAGTAACATCATGCTCCGGAAACTGAAATGTCCCAGTGATTTGAAAAAACAACAGTAATGGAGGGCACGGTTTATGGAAGATGAGGCATGGCATGAACAAGATGATGGTGGCAACAGTAAATTAAATAAACATTGAACTTGGAGGAAGCAGGAGAACTTGCTAGGGACTAAGATTTTTTCAAGCAGACTGTGAGGAAAGCAACCTCTACAAATGACTTGCTACTATGCAGAGGAAAAAAGGGGAAGAGCGGGAAACAAAAATTTATTCATCTAACCATAAATTTGGAGTCTCAAATTTGTTTCTAGGTCTAGCCACATTTAAATTTGATGTTCTAGGTCTAACCACATTTAAATTAGATGTTCTAGGTCTAACCACATTTAAATTAGATGTTCTCTGGTCTAACCACATTTAAAGTTTCGGTAAGATGTTCTGGTCTAACCACATTTAAATTAGATGTTCTAGGTCTAACCACATTTAAATTTTAGAATGGTTCTAGGTCTAACCACATTTAAATTTGATGTTCTAGGTCTAACCACATTTAAATTTGATGTTCTCTGGTCTAACCACATTTAAATTAGATGTTCTAGGTCTAACCACATTTAAATTAGATGTTCTCTTGGTCTAACCACATTTAAATTTGATGTTCTAGGTCTAAAAATTTAACACAATTTAAATCAAAACATTCCAGATCTGAAGGTGAAAATTATCATAGCTTAACCATGGTAAATCCTGGTACAATATACTAGTCCCTTTTCGGGAAAAAATGACATAAAAAGCACAAAGGGGATTATAACAAGTGATTATTCTAGAGAAACGCAAACAGCCAACATTTGGAAATATTACAGAGCACAAAGCGGCAGGGGGAGGAGAATTTTTCAGTGCACCAGAAGGGGGTGGATGTTCTTCAGTGAAACCAAACAAGGTAGATACTCTTGTAGGAAGATTTATATCATCCATCATGATATACATTTGATATCTTCTGTCTATTTTCTTGTTATTGCTATTCCTTTCCATTCACAACGAAACAGTGTCAAAACTTATTACTGACATTTCTATTAGTTTTTCAATTCAACTTTATATGAAAAAAATATATTCCTTTCATTTATATTCGAATTTCAATTCAACTCTCCTATGAAACATAGTGAAACAATATAGTCCTGTCATTTATATTAGTGATTTTATATTAGTTTTTCAATTCAACTTTCCTATGGAACATAGTGTAAAAATATTTTCCTTTCATTTATATTTGATTTAATTCAACTCTCTAATGGATAATATTGTAAAATATATTCCATGTCAGTTTATATTAGTGATGTTTATATTAGTGTTTTCAATTCAACTTTACCTGGGAACTTTTGTAGTAGAAAACAATTTATAGTAACTGTCATTTATATTAGTAAATTTTATATTAGTTTTTCAATTCAACTTTCCTATGGAACATAGTGTAAAAATATATTCCTTTCATTTATATTCGAATTTCAATTCAACTCTCCTATGAAACATAGTGAAACAATATATTCCTGTCATTTATATTAGTGATGTTATATTAGTTTTTCAATTCAACTTTCCTATGGAACATAGTGAAACAATATAGTCCTGTCATTTATATTAGTGATTTTATATTAGTTTTTCAATTCAACTTTCCTATGGAACATAGTGTAAAAATATATCCCTGTAATTTATATTTGTGATGTTATTCAGCTTTACTAATGGATAATATTGCTAAAAATATTCCTATGTCAGTTTATCATTGCAGTTTCTGTCATAAATTCAGGTTTATAGATTGGAAGTGTTAGCTTTAATCCAATCCTTGATAACCTGAGCTGAATATATTGCTCAAATAAGCACACAGATTTGCACAGCTTGGTTACTAGTAAGAACTGAAGAGTATAAAACTCCACTTTATATTATTACATCTATTGATTTATACAGTAGGACGTTATCAGATCAGATTTGACTGGCATATCGGAGGCACTGACTCAAGGGAACATTCTGCCTATGTCCATTCTATTACATAATATATACTTGACTAAATAACTACTGTATGTTAACACATTGATGAAGGTTTATTTTTATGTAGAAAATGCATGTTTGTTTGTTTTATGTCGGGGGATTAAAACTTCTTTGCTCAACTTTACTGGATGCACGACATTTCAACCTAAGGGCAAGCATTTTATTGGTAATATCAGAGTGTAGGCCTTTGTTGGCGTATTTCCACCATGTTTGGTCGGGTATTTTCCAGTTTCATTTGCCGAACTACTGAGTTAGTGCTGGTTGTGGTACTGAGTATGTTGTGGGCATTCAAAAATGGCGACAGCGGTTATGATGAACCGACACAATCTGCCGTATGCAGTGTGCAGAAAGCTGGACTTTGTCGTGATTGATGTTTCCTTGACATGAATTACAATTCAAGTGATGAACAGTTTTGTGTTGACACTTTAGCGACTGCCATATACATTTATGCAGTGCAGGTTGCTTGTCGTGGTACAGCTGTTTCATTCTGGAATTAGTTTACACAGGAGACAGTTTTTAGGGTTTCATGTGATTTTCGTTGGCACAGGAACGGAGCCAATTATGGGGTGACGGTTGCAGTGAAGTTCGAACCGTACATATGAACTATGAGCTATGTGTAGGTGAACAAACATGAAAAATAAGAATTAACCCCTTTTAGAGCATCCAAGATTGACATTCTCTTCTAGAAAGTGGTTATAATGTGGTTTTCTTTTATATAATCCCCCAAAAATATATTGTTTTGCGATTTCTTCCTTAATTATGTAAAGTTATAATCTACATTTTCACATTTACATCACAAAGTTACTGAATGTTTTTGAGTAACTTTAATAACTAAATGTTTATGATCGCTTTTTATGATCTAATATGATAATGAATGGTTTTATGATTCACGAAATACGAACATCTATAACAACGACATTTATATGATTCAGTTGTTCGTTACAAATTGATAACACGCAGTTGTTCGTTACAAACTGATAACACGCAGTTGTTCGTTATAAACTGATAACACGTTAAGATGTGGTTCTTTACTTACAGTTTACACAACAAAGACACAGACAAGAGAGAAGCTGGCAAATCTTAAATTTCGTCTTTCAGAAAATAATTGCAGAACGACTAGGGTGTACTGTTAACAATCCAAACATCAGATTCTGACAAATCTCAAGTTAAACAAACATTATTAACGCAGTAATATAATGTGTTCTTTATGGGAATTGGAACAGGATGCCAAAATTCTGTGAGATCAAAGAAATGTAGTTGAAAAAATAGAACGAAGAAGAGGCCATTCATGAAATATCGTACACAGAATGTGCAGGTATTGGTGTGTGTGCGTTGTTTTTTTTTTTTTATAAACACACGCCTAGAATACAACTGGTTAAAAGATCGGTCATGTATTATCATTTGTCAAAATGACGAATAGAGAACAAAGCACATTTGACATTTCAAAATAGAAATGGGCATCTGAGAATGTAAATAGAAAAAACAGGTAAATATATTTCTACAATGCTTACGTGCAAGTATCATCAGTCTTTTCCCCTGCGGTCAAGCACAAGCAATGGCGAAACATTTCATGAATTCATCCTCACTGCGAACAAGACTCGGGAGAAGCCGCCACAGTTAGCAGACTTAAAATCCACACTATTCCACAATCTACACCTCCCTCGTTTTGGCATTGGTCGATAAACAGGGGTGGTGCTGGTGAAGGCGTTGACTACGCGAGGATGGGTGATACTTATAAGGAGTCTCTCCGGCCGTGCGGTTTTTTTAGTTTTGTTCATGATATTACAACACAAACAGATATAACCAATATTGGAAGAAAACATAATACACTAGACATCCATGTCAATGGCACTACAATCAACCAAGTGAAACAATTCAAATACTTAAGAAGCATATTCACAGAAGACGGAAGACTAGATAGAGGCTAGAGTGCAAAAAGCAAATGCTGTAACCTACCAGCTAGCCCCATTGTTAAGGCACCCACAAATCTCACTGACAGCTAAACAACAGAAGATCAACAGCATTTTCATACATATTTTGTGTTACCAGGGCCAGACATGGACAATAAGCAAAGCGCAGTCGCAAAAAATAACTACATGTGAAATGCGCTGACTGCGAAAAGTTACCAACAACACCAGAAAAGACAAAGTCACCAAACAGCATAAGAAGAAAGTTCTCACAGAACCTTGCTTGAATTACATTGAGGAAGAAGAATGAAGTGGTTTGGCCACTTAATAAGAATGCATCCAAACTCCACAGTATACAGAGTCTTCTACAACAGAACATCAGGGAAGAAGGTAAGAGGAAGACCACGAAAAAGATGGTTAGATGGTATAGCAGAATCCTGTCAAAGAGCAAAATTAACAATCATTCAAGCCGTCAGAACAGCGCAAGACAAAAACAGAAAATCACGACACTGGGCAACAACCTAGTAGCAGTGTGACGACAAAAGAAGAAGAAGATTCATGATATTGTAGGACTCATCCTACCAGTTAGTCCAGAGATAAATGGAAGGTTATTTATCGAAGATAACAACAATTTATAAACATGTGTAGATATCTCTATATTGATTTTTGGGGCCAATAAATAGTTATTCTTCTACTTCTTTCGCTTTAGCATAACCAATTATAAACCATTTCTTTGAAAAAATGAAAATCGTGGCATATCCCAAAGGACGTAGCCATCAACCACAGTAAACAAGTCGTTGATTTTCTAGGCACCACTTATACGTTCAGTAGTTTGCCATTGCTTTCTGAACGGGTGGCGCCATCGTCCTTTGTTAAAATCAACGGAAACAATTTACCAGCAAACTGTCCGCAGCGTGATTCGAACTCAGAACGTCGGGGTTAATAGACAGAGTCACTAACCCTGAGGCCACGAACGCCACCATTTCTTTAGCATAACCAATTATAAACCATTTCTTTAGAACCAGATAAGCCATTTTCTATAACCAATTTTTAAACCATTCCTTTAGCATAACCATATTAATCCATTCCTTTAGCATAACCAATTATAAACCATTCCTTTAGCATAACCAATTATAAACCATTCCTTTAGCATAACCAATTATAAACCATTCCTTTAGCATAACCAATTATTAACCATTCCTTTAGCATAACCAATTATAAACCATTCCTTTAGCATAACCAATTATAAACCATTCCTTTAGAATAACCAATTATAAATCATTCCTTTAGCATAACCAATTATAAACCATTCCTTTAGCATAACCAATTATAAACCATTCCTTTAGCATAACCAATTATAAACCACCCCTTTAGCATAACCAATTATAAACCATTACTTTAGCATAACCAATTATAAACCATTCCTTTAGCATAACAATTTTAAACCATCTTTAGCATAACCAATTATAAACCATTCCTTGTAGTGTTTTATTGTAAAAGTTGAGCAAGATATGCTGTACTATAAGAGGTCTAAAGGCGAAGGATGGACTTCATTGCATCGGGTTTTACCCATATGGCTCGGTTCCTCTATACAGATATGGCCATCCAAATGCCGAGATTGTTGCACGAACTCCGTAGCTCTGGTAACAATCATATCAATCTCCTGGGAAAATGCACTCGTTAACAGAACGATACGGTCTGGATTCAAACCCACGACATTCGAAACGCAAAGCAACGGTTTAATCACTTAGCCACATAATTCTTCAAGGCAACGATACTACAGAGCTCAGCAGTTAGAAATCCCCTATTCATTTTCACTACACTGAGCAGACCCACCATTACAAACGCTAACATCATCATTGCCTGCGCTATCTACTGTAAGCTGCTTAAATAAGTTTGCACATTCTCCACATTAAATCAGTCTCCCCATTCCCTTCTAAGACTAATGATGATGTTTTGGAAGCAATTTTACTTTCTATCGGGATCAGTTCTTTACCTTTTGGTAGAGTCAACGGGGCCACAGGTACAATGAAATAAAGGGATTAAGCTCCTCCAAGGTCAGTGAGTTGGCAATAACCAAAACCCTACTCCACCTCCACATGGTGATCCTGGAAACTGAAGGAAGCTATCGAAGGGGACGAACCTGCGGTTATGTATTACAGTAAACACAGCCATATATGGTATGAGATCTGCTTGTACTACATACGAGCAGATTCTCAGATTGGATGCGATCGCACATGTCTGCTGGCGAACGTCTAGTGATGGAAGAGAATCAGAAATTGTAGGTCCTCATTAACTGGTCCTTTCAATACAGTTGCTATAATCATATCTGTCATGTGTCGGTACACTGGAAGGCTGCAGTGAAACTGGATGCTGGGTGGAACGCGTGGGAACGGAATGTAGTGGTTTTACAAAGTGCAGAAGCGTGAGTCTTGCCTTTGAACTTGAGAGCATAAGCAGAAGTTTTGTTGCTTATGTTTCTTTGGGCTACCTGCTTTGTTATCACATGTCTGACTTAGTATGCACCGCCTATGCTTTCTTGAAAGAAAATCGTGCCCCAGAACGGCTGAAAATACTCCTTATCTGGAGACTTTACCGAATCAGCGAAAAACGGGCACAGCATGCATATTTTCTATGGTTCAAATCTAAACGAGTTGCACCGAAGGGCTAAGAAGTGATCAATAAAAAGTGAAAGACGTACAGAGCAAGAAAGATAGAAAGATGTCTGTGACTGGCAGGTTAAACAAACCTAAAAACATGGCACGGACTAAGAAACAAACTTTATTATAAATAGGCAGAAACCGGTTGTGCTTGCGTACATGTCTTAGAAACCTAAATGACAACACAAACTAACGCTTTTAGACGACGGAAATCACACAGAGAGACCGGAACGAGAGGTCTAGCTAGTGGTTGATAGGGAGCGAACAAAGAAAAAGAAGAAGATAGAGTTAGTAGCTGTGATCAAATGACCAATCATGTTTCCATCCAAAGTTTTGCTTTAGTTGTGCCTATGCAAAATGATTTTATTTAATGTAATTTAATTACTGAATATCTTTTTCTTACGTTTGCCCGCTATGAATTCAGGCATAGTCAGGACACCTGTAATGGCGCTTCTGCCTGATTTTTGCGTGAAGGTATGCTTTTCTTGTTACCAGTGTCCTCCTCCATATGGTCGGGCCTTCTCCGATATCAGAGATTACTGAGTAACTGAAGCCATAAACGTATATATTGTTATATTTATCTTGTACCGTGGTAGTGAGCTCGATCACAAACCCAAGCGTAACTGGTTCAAATCCCACGGCGGGCAAGTTTGGAAGCAAATTCGTTTCCGTGGGATTTTTACAAAAAAGTAAAAATAGACCTCACCATTCAGAAAGCAATAGCAAACTACTGAACGTATAAGTGGTTACTAGAAAATCAACGACTCCTTTGCTGTGGTTGATGGCTATGTCCTGTAAAGGATATGCCACGATTTTCATTTCCCCGTTATACATTAAATAAGGCTTATAAATAATTTTTCCATAGCGATCTATCCTGTGCAACGAGCTCTATCTCTTCTATAGAATTGAGTCCAATATTTCTCGCCTCGCTCAATAATGTACCTTTCAAACTTTCCCAAACGCGTTCTTTCTTTCTTTCTTTCTTGAACCATTTACTTCCCACTTCAAAGCATGATTTGTACTTCTTTGATCATTTCCTCTCAGAGTATGTTTAAAATATCTCCATCATCTCTTTCTTATAAATGTATATTAGGAAACTGTAAAATCATAACTAATATTTCGTCTTCATTGGACGTATTATAAAGCACATTCCTTTCTTATTTGCATTGATGATATTATATTTTGTTTAACAATTTTGCTTGATTATAAATGTTTTTACCTCGCCTTTTTCTTTTAATCGTTTCGATTGTTTGTTCCTGTCCTCAATGGAATTGCAACGCCCGATGTATTGTCTATTTTTCGATTAAAACTCTTTCCTTGTTTGTGTGGATTAAAAAAATGTGTGTTAATCCCGCAAATTGTGAAGCCTACTTAACTTGGTTTCCGTATCTCTGCAGCATCTGCAGAACAATCTTTCATTGATCGAACCTTGAGCAGAGAACTGGTTAGGAATTCAAGATGGACGTTCTATGCAAACAAAAACATTATACAGAAGGGTGCTATGAATGTTTAATTTTTATTATATTGTTTCCCTGTGTGGAATATCAATTTACTTTATTCAGCTAAAATCCCGGAAATGTTAAGTTGCTAATGTAAATATATTTGCTTTGTGGCTGTTTGAAACAAACACAGCCAACAGTTGTCGATCGTTTATTCCACTAACTTGTATTTTTAATGCTGTAAAACTATTTGTTAGGAAGCATGTCCATGAACCCACTCTATGTGATATCTCATATGTCGCTTCTTCAATGATCCAGCGGCACTTGAGCTCTTGCCCTTCGGCCCATATGTGCTAAAGCGAGGGAAGGGGGTTTCATATTCTTTGTTTCGCATTATAAATCCTACAGTTCACTGAAGCCCCTGTACCCGTGTACTGCCGGTATCCGCAAGGAAAGCAAAGGATAGTAACACTGCGATCTAAAGGGTTTAAGGGTTTTAAAGCCGAAGGATTGACTTCATTGCACCGGGTTTTACCCCATATGGCTCGGTCCTCTCAGCAGAAATGGCACGCCACCTGCCGAGAGTATTGCACAAAGCACGAAATCCGCAGCTCCGGCTACAATCATAGAGGTCTCTGGAAAAAAAACTGTACTCGTGAACAGAACGACGCGGTCCAGATTCGAACCCACGACCTTCGACTCGCAAGACAAAGGGCTTAACCACTAGGAATTCTAGCCTAGTAAATAAAAAGCGTTGCAGAAATCTGATTTGCTGGGCTACTTGTAGTCGCATAAATGGCACAACGTACAATCGCTCTAAGGCTCAGATCACATACAAATCCCGCCCGAATGGTTACAGGGCCCAGATTTGGGGTGTAAAGAATAGAACCACTGTTACCTGTCACGCATGTCGTAAGAGGCGACTAAGGAGGTTTGATTGAAATCGGATGCACATATCCTAAACGTGTAGAAGTCTATGCGGTTAGGGGCCTACCAAACCAATGTACAACGTATACACATTCTTGGCAAAGATCAAACATATCACAAAGAGTGATTAAAATTGGTCGTAAAGAACGACAAGAAAGAAGAAGAAGACATACAAATCACAGAGTGGTTTCACAAGCGAAGAAGAAGAAGAAGAAGAAATGAAGCGCCTGGAGCTGTGGTCTGATGAAATACAGAGAAAAAAAGATTCCTCAAGGATTACCCATGATTACCCATGTCAAGAGAAGAAAATGGTGATGGGTAAGGCATACCCTGCGAAAGACATAGTTGAATGTCACTGGACAGGCACTTGAGGGAAACCCTCAGGGAAATCTTAAAAGTGGACGTCCTAAATAGACCTGAAGACGGAGTCTTCTTAGAGAACTGAAGAATAATGTGCTATCATGGGGAAGCCATGAAGAAAACAGTCAGATAGCGGGAAATGTATCGAACAACTGTTGAGGCCATATGCTCCACGAGGAGCGGAAGAGATTAATAAATAAAACGTCAATAAAAAAAAAGAAAAGAAAGGACCTTCGAAGAAACAGTACATATAATTTGTGGTCCACGCGATGCAGTTTTCATATCGTTTGCCTTACCTTACGTTCTGCATGTCGCGGGTACACGCCTCATGTCCTATGAATAACGCTCTTTATTCCTCGACCGGTCACGCAAAAGGTGGACCTCAGATATAACAGAGGCGACGAAAGGCAGTGTTTATGAAGAACACACAGAAGCTCGTTCTTTGAATCTCTTCTTATCCTATCGCTGCGAGGCAAAACAGGATTGGAGGAGGGGGAGAAAATTTCTCGACACTTATTAATATATTTTCTTCAGACCCCTGAAAGTACTATCTTCTAGATCTGTGAATACTCAAAGTTTTTATCGTACTTTACCCTTGACTCTAAGTCTACGTTATCCCGGCCTCTGAATACTATACATCAAGTATACGTCATAATACTCAGGGCAGATCCATAGGTGCTCAGTCTCTCCCAACAGATGTTGAAGGGTATGAATACTGATGGTTCCTGTGACTTGCTGGTTAAACACACTGTTCTCTCTCTGCCCTTCAAGCATCCAGTTCCACTTGTACACCGTGTAATTCCAAACTCATTAAATCGCTGGATTAATTGAACTTCAATTTTAGTGTCCTCATCAAACAGTAGGTCGCCAAGTGACCGAAGAACATTCCACTTACCAATCTGAATGTAATGTCCTCTGCTTCATAAATATTGTATAAGCTTCTCTTCATTTCCGATAGTGTATTATATTCAGGACTTTACATTTACTTCACCCCGGGCTTCAACTGTATTATTCTCCCGACCATAAATTTCACGATGCCATGATCTATTTTAATTCGGACTTTGAATGTGGTTGTACATGTACTTTACTTCTGATTTTGAAGATGCTTTACCTGGGCACTTTTTCAGTGCTGCTTTTCCAGCGTTGCCTGTTGCTGTGTGGGAGCGGAAGGGGATACTCGAAGCCATAAAGCTGAAAGTTTAACGGACCATAGTGCGTACACCGGTGTTAACGCCAGCAAAACATGGACAGTGTATAGCAGACACGCAAGAAAACAAAACCACTTCCACACAAATAGTCTACTAAAAATAGACTGGCAGGACAAAATTCCAGATACCGAAATCCTCATAAAAGCCAATATCCCAAGCGTCAACGCCCTGTTGCAGAAGACCCAAGTTAGATGGGCCTGTCACGCTGCTCAGATGCCTGATAAACGCATTCCAAAACAGTTGATGCATCTCGAGCTTGGAGGGAGAGAACGATCAGTTTGTGGACAGAAAACACCATTAAGGACACTCTTCTTCATAACATAGTCAACAGGTAAAAAAAAAACATGACCATATCTGGTCTCTCTTCACGATAATCTATACGACATATACATTTCTGTAACTCTCGATGCTTCTGTGCTGAATTCGAAAAACAAATACCGCCATATACACCTCCCAAAACAACATAGTCTAATGATCTATAATTTGTTTAAGTGATCGACCGTTTGTTGCTGGGGCTCACAAAGGGAACAAAGAATAGTAACACTACCACCTACAAGGCATGTCGTAAGAGACAACTGAGGAATGGGGTCTAGGGAAGCTACCCTAGTAAATAATAAGTTTCGCAGAAATCGGATATTCTTGCGTACTTGCAGGAGCATAACTAGAACAACGTAAAATTTCTCAGGCTCAGATCACATAAAATTACAAAGAGGGGTTTAACAAGTGATCGGTATGTAGCGCAAGAATAAGGTTAAGTGATATAATTGCATAGTAATCAATGCCTACAGAAATATGATACTGACAAAGTAACTCATCTGACAGGCTAGAGTCTGACAGGCTAGAGATGATGGATACTACTTTTACCAGGATCATTATCTGGTAAATATGAAAACGAACAAATAATTCGATTGTTGTGCTCAACGATATTGGCTAGCTTTGCCATCTTAGATTGTTTCGTTATGACCAACTTTGTTGGCTGAATCACAGTATGAGAATTGAAGGAAAAAATGGTGTCAATGTAATATTACCAAAAATAAGAAGCCAAAAATGGTCTCCAACTGATTTCAAGACAGAAAAGATTATATCGATCCATGCTTCGTTAGAAAGACGAGATTGTTATCAAGACGCCCCACGAGGAAGTCAAGCAAGATCTTGAATAGTGAGTTTCCTGATCCTCCTCCGATTCTTCTTCTTTGCGTTCGTTCTTTACGACCAATTTTAATCACTCTTTGTGATATGTTTGATCTTTGCCAAGAACGTGTATACGTTGCACATTGGTTTGGTAGGCCCCTAAACACATAGACTTCTACACGTTAAGACAAGTGCATCCGATTTCAGCCATACCTCCTTAGTCGTCTCTTACGATATGCTTTTCAGGTAACAGTGGTTCTATTCTTTACACCCCAAATTTGGGCCCCAGTAACCAGTCGGGCGTTCCTGACCCTAACTCAACGCACGAATTACGAACTATCTCTATAATTTACACATAATCAATCAATCAAGCAATCAATCAACAAATCAATCAATTAATTGTATAACATATCTCATAAATGTTGATCACATTACCCATCGTGCGTCTTCTCTGAAGAAAAAAAGAATGTTGGCAACACCGTATTCTACAATATACTAATACAAATTAAATTTTCCGTAACCTTTTCATACTTAAGGAAAGGATGTGCATGTCACTTCACATTTCTAGTCCCTAGTGTTCAGGATATAGGAGGGTTAATTCCTTCTTTCCTCCCGTATGGAACGTCGAGTGTGGAGCTGAACACGCAACTCTCTTTAGTTCTAGTCGACATCATTACGTTAATCCGTCCCACCTTCAATCTACTACATAGTATAAAAACATATTCTCCACCACTGACAACCTACATCATTCATTTTCGCATCATATACCCTCTCTCTCTCTTTCTCTATCTCTTTCTCTCTCTCTCTCTCTCATATATATATATATATATATAAAACACTGGGCCCTTCTGACTAGTGACTGTTGGTGCTCGGTCGTCGTGTTGCAATTACAGTAATAATACTAATAACAATAATAATAATAGAATAATATGAATAATAACGTTATCGAAATCGGCTATTTGGTGCAATTATGAGTGTGTATATATGCCTAGGGGTTAGTGACTCGGTCTATTAACCCCGACGTTCTGAGTTCGAATCACGCTGCGGACAGTTTGCTTGCAAATTGTTTCCGTTGATTTTAACAAAGGACGATGGCGCCACCCGTTCAGAAAGCAATGGCAAACTACTGAACGTATAAGTGGTGCCTAGAAAATCAACGACTTGTTTACTGTGGTTGATGGCTACGTCCTTTGGGATAGGCCACGATTTTCATTTTCATATATTCCTCTCGTATCGTTACATGGTACCTGCAAGTAATTTCTCCATACCGCTCTGTCCTTGGCACCTCGCTCAATCTCTTCCATGAAATTGAGTAAGATCTGCTTCTTCTTTGCGTTCGTTCTTTACGACCAATTTTAATCACATTTTGTGAAATGTTTAATCATTGCCAAGAACGTGTATACGTTGCACATTGGTTTGGTAGGCCCCTAAACGCATAGACTTCTGCACGTTTAGGACATGTGCATCCGATTTCAGCCAAACCTACTTAGTCGCCTTACGACATGCGTGGCAGGTAACAGTGGTTCTATTCTTTACACCCCAAGTTTGGACCCCGGTAACCACTCGGGCGATTGAGTAAGATATTACTTGCCTCTCTCAATAAAAGTTCGTTTCCGCGTTTATCTAGTGCTTCCTTTCTTTCGTGAACTCTTAAGTTTACGTCTCACTTCAATGACTGCTTTGTTTACTTTGATAATTTCTTCTCAAGGTATGTCCAACATATCTCTATCTTCTCTTTCTTATAACAGTTGGCACTAGTAGTTGACCAGACATTTCTCTGATTTCATCACTTCTCCTGAATCTGTCCCATTTTATGTTCATTGTTTTTCGCAGAAATTTATTTACAAATGCTTGCTACTTACTTTCTACATTTCTAGTCATTTTTCAACTCTCGCTGGCATATGTTAATATAAATAATAATTGATAAGATTGATACAACATTGGAATTGAAAATTCTTGAGTTTTAAACTCCCAAACATACACATTCTAAATAGCTTTCAATTGTTAGTGTATGTAATATGGTTGAGTAGTAACTAATGACCACAGAAATAGTTTACTATAGATCCGTTGCTATTATATAGAAGAGAAGGTTGGAAAGCCGCTGCCCGGGCAAAATTCATTAGAAAAGAGTGCAAATAAAATTTCTACAAAAATATCTTCATCATCTTCAAAATTACATCGGAGACCCTCGCCGATGCTACGGAGTTCGTGCACAGCAGCTGAGATCGGTTAGTGTAAGAAAGAGATCGGAGCACACATGGTTACTCACCGACGTGAAATGATGATGGTCATATTAATCAATCAATCAATCAATCTATCAATCAATCTATCTATTATATAGAGATGTGCCTTGGACCTAGCGGCTTTACCGCAAGGGAAGCAACTATATAATGTACAAATGCATTCTGAAAAACGTCAAGAGTTATCTATAATACTCTATCTTAGTGCAGTTCAACTTGTTCATGTATTGGAGCGCATATGATTGATAGATGTGGGGTATGCGGGAGGCCAAGTGGCGATTGATGACAGTGGATGTGAGGGCGCCAAATGGCGATTGACCTTTGTGAATATCTGCTCGCCAAGCGGCGATTGCAATAATAATAATTGCTATCATAGATCTCTAGAAAAATATTCCGATGACTTCACGATGAAGCAAACCCAGGATCTTTGGAACGAGATGCGAGCAACTAACCTCTACACCACAGAGACTAGCTTATTAACCACAGAGACAAGTTGAATTATACGAACTACTTATTTGTGAATAACGTTGAATTATGAGACTACTTATTTGGTGAATAACGTTGAATTATGATTATAGTTTCTATTATTTTGAAGGAAAAAAAATGGGTCGAAATTCGAAGAAGTGACTTCAATGGACAGTCACAGTGACAATCAAAGAGATAGTATTTGAATGAGAGGGATATCATTGGCCAGTCACAGTGATAATCAAAGAGATAGTATTTGAATGAGAGGGATATCATTGGTCAGTCACAGTGACAATCAAAGAGATATATTTGAATGAGAGGGATACATTGGTCAGTCACAGTGATAATCAAAGAGATAGTATTTGAATGAGAGGGATATTTATCGTCGGATCAATCACTGATAACAAATAGATATTGATTTGCATAGAGGAATGTCATTGGCATCACAGTTTGATATATTTGAATGAGAGGGATATCATTGGCCAGTCACAGTGACAAACAAAGAGATAGTATTTGAATGAGAGGGATATCATTGGCCAGTCACAGTGACAATCAAAGAGATAGTATTTGAATGAGAGGGATATCATTGGCCAGTCACAGTGACAATCAAAGAGATAGTATTTGAATGAGAGGGATATCATTGGCCAGTCACAGTGACAATCAAAGAGATAGTATTTGAATGAGAGGGATAACATTGGCCAGTCACAGTGACAATCAAAGAGATAGTATTTGAATGAGAGGGATATCATTGGCCACAGTTTAGTTTAGTTTAGTCGTCGGATCACCATCACTGCACGTCGAACAAATTAGTCCATACGTGCTCCGATCTCTCCCTCAGTATGTCCATGTGGAGACTAACTACACCGGTTCTTTGTTGGTTTACAATTCTTCTTTGTCTGCCAGCATAGCGTTCTTGTCGAGCTACACCACACTAACTTTGAGTTCTTGCAGTCTGGTTAGAGTTGTAGATTCACCACTATTACGTGAATCATGTACACGCCCTCTCTCCTTAAGGAATTTATAATATCAGCCTGGTCCATTGCTCGCCCGCTTTGTACAGCAGCCATACCTGCACGCCTATCCTCACCATTAGCCACAGTACTGTTAACTATTCTATAAATTATGAAAAAACGTTTTATATATATAAAAATATATACAATATATTTTTAAAATAAGCAATAAATGACATGTTTCAGTTACGAGAACGTGGGTTGTAGGGACAGTTTAAATAGATAATTAAGTTTGTAGAGTTCATTAGAGGATATCACAGAGATGTCTTAGAAGTGATATCAGATTCTACGACCAGTTTATCCTATGTACGTAAGGGGGCAGAATTATATAAACGATAGCTTAAATAACGATCAGAGATTCGCTAATGGAATTCTCATATTGGTGGTTTCACTAGCAGTCTCACTATGGAAATCATGGCGGCAACTAAAGCGATGGTTTGGCTGAAATCTCACACTTTTATCCATGCATGTTGTCTCAGTGACTTAATGAGTATGCTCAGGAAGATTGAAACTGGATAAGCTAGGAGACAGTGGAATGAGTCGCTGGGAAGGTCTAAGCTGGCAAAGAACAGTTTTATTTGTGTGTCAAGGACTGCAGGTGTACGGGGGAATGCACTCGCCGATAGGCTTGCAGGTATGGCTGCTGTACAAAGCAGGCCAGCAATAGACCAGGTTGATATTATAAATTCCCTGAGGGAGAGAGGACGTGTACATGATTCTTGTAATAGTGGTGAATCTACAACACTAACAAGACTGCAAGAATTTCAATTTAAGTGTGGTGTAGGAAGACAAGAACACTAATCTGATAGCCAAAGAAGAATAGAAAATCAACAAAGAACCGGGGTCGTTAGTCGCCACACGCTGAGAGACACACTGAGGAGAAGATCGGAGCACTTATGGACTAATTGGTTCGACGTGCAGCGATGATGATCCGATGTCTAAAACTAAACAAAAATATTCTCACACGAGGTGAAAGTATCATTATTATAGCCTTAGATAGAGACTCAATGTCTATTTTATTGCTACAAATCAGCGCAAGAATTAGAATATCTGCTGCAACATTCAGATCATTGGACAACATATGGAGACCATCAGCTTACAGGACACAGGCTAAATCCAATGTAAGCTAATCAAATGTGCGTTCAGTTATAGTCTATGGATCAGGACATAGAAAACAAGCACACAAACAGAGAATGTACAAGACTATGACGGAAGATGTTTCAGAAGAATTCTCCGAATTAGTTGGAATCAAAGAATAATTAATACTGAGATCACATCACGCACGGGCATCAACAATATCAATGAGTAAATTAAAAAAAGAAGATGATGGAAATGTTTGGGACATACATTAAGAATTCAGAAGACCAAACATACACACACACACACACACATGTAGGTCTGAAATGAAATCCGAGAGACAATTAGGGTAGACGACATGGAGGCAAACTCTAAACAGAGAAAGAGAAGAAGCGGGAAGGACATGAATGAAGAACGCTAGCTTGCTCAAGGAAGATCTAGCTGAAGGAAATTTTGTTAAGGTCTCTTGCTTCAAATGAAGTTAGAAGAAGAAGAAGAACAATTAAAGACTATATCTCACACAATGAGATTGTGCTCTCTGTTTCTGTGTCCATCACCTCATTTTACTGGATATAATATAGAATCATCATCGTCATTAGGTGTCATGCCTATTATTGGTGAACACTGATAGCATAGGGTTTGGTATGGAAATGCTATTTATAATCTGCCTTCGAACTACTATTAGTCAGTTGTTGTTTTTTCCGCATAATATATTCTGTTTCTATTGTGTTTCTTTATTTTATTTACTGTTATATACTTCGAGAAGAAAGATGTATATATTCAGGATTCATTTAGATAACTCTTGTTAGTTTCAAACTTCATGTGTGTTTTATTTGGTTACCTCCCTCACACTTAATAAATTGTTCAACGTTTATAGTAGTAAGCAGACATCGTTCAGTCCCGGAGTGGGGGGAAGAGGGGGAATCATAGAAATGGGCCGCTGGATAAGTACTTAACAGCTCTGTTGTTGACAATAAAGTTTGATACGGGACTGAGAGTCTCCTAAAACACCCGCACTAAAATGATGAGGCAGGTCTCTGGAGATGGGATTGCATCCTGAAGTAAAGCCTCTTTGTCTCTGTTTGTTTGATCAGACTGGGCTCAAAATGCAAAAATCCATTCCATACCTCTTTCCTCCATGTATATTTGTCTTTAGCGACTGTTGTTTACATGTATATGTTTTCGTCAAGATACACTAAATGTATTTTTAGATCGCATTTGAACCTGCTGCAGGTTGGCTGGGGACAATCAAAGGCTGACGGAGAGCGAACCCAGTAAGCGCTGGTTAAAATCGGACACATCGCCGAAGAACAAGCACCAGAGATTCAAATGGTACTGAAGATTGTGAGTAAAAAACTTTCTTGGCAAAGGCTGTTTATATATAACAATAAGAATAATCAAAATGACCAAAAAGAACGATCGCGAGAGAGAGAGAGAGAGAGAGATTGCATTTGGGGTTTTCCTGTCCGTCTCTTGTGTGGTTGTTTGTTGAGGGATGGATTACGCCTCTGTGACCATGTGGTCTGGAAACTAGTCCTAAAACGAAATGTTTATTGAGAATTGTGTTCTACCATCTTCAAAATGACATCTGGGACCCTCGTCAGTGCTGCAGATATCATGCAATGCCGCTGAGATCTTCTTGTGTACGAAAGAGATCGGAAAACACAAGGTGATTCACTGAAGTTCAATGCTAATTATCCTATCAATCAATCAATCAATACACGTGATCTCGTTTGTATCCGTGTTCACCCAGATCTTGAGAACCACTGTAAAGTGGTGTCTTTTTTTTTTTACAGACCACTTTTAAAGATAAGTAAACAAATATGATGACCACGGGTTATACCGCTTGAAAGTCTGTCTATAGTCTTGACCAAACATTGAAGGCAGACAACTCTAAGGTGCACTATGTGAGAGACAACATAGTGAATACATGACATGAATTAACTCCCTTGAAAGTTTGTCAATTCTAATCTCGTCTGTTGAAGTTATCAATTTTCTATGGAAGTGTTCAATATTGACACCAAGTTCAAATGGTTATTCATCTTTTGAGAAATTCGTGGTATTAACTGTAACTCTTATCTTATATATGAAACTGTACCGCTTTATGTTTAACCGTTTAAACGATGTTTGTCTTTATCGGAATGAGATTGAAAAAGTACATTGAGTTCTTGTTTAACACAAGCCGGATATATGTAAAACCAATTTTCTTTAAGCGGGCAACACATTCTAATGTTTAAACTAAACAAATCAAATAGAGAATTAGATGATGGCAGACACGTATGTGTAATTAGCTACGGAACTATCAACATCCGTGCAGTTCGTAATGACATGAATTAGATTAAAGACCTATGGGACTGGTCGAAGCATGAGAGAACTGCTTAAATGTACGTCTTCATTTCATTTCGCTGGAAATATTGTTTATATAATCAATCCTATCTTTTCTATAAATGTCACTGTCTTTTGTATAAACTTCACTGTCTTTTGTGTAAACTTCACTGTATTTTGTGTAAACTTCACTATCTTCTGTTGTTTACACCAAGGTTAGAGGCACGAGACAACAGATGCACCAATCTTCCTTTGAATTACCCTCGACAGCAGACTTACCTGGAGGCCAAACATAGAAAAGATTCAAAGAAAAGCCATACAAAGACTTTCTGTGATGAAGAAACTAGCTGGCACGTCCTGGGACGTAAACTCAAAAATATTAAAGCAGGTCTACACTGGAACAGTCAGACCCATCATGGAATATGGCTCCAGCTCTTGGACAACAGCAGGCAAAACAAACACACAAAAGCTAGACAAAGTGCAAAACATGGGCCTAAGAATAACTCTGGGAGCAATGAAAAGCAGTCCTATCATAGAAATGGAAAAAAAACGCAGACATTGAGCCTCTAGAACAACGCAGAAAATTTAAAACACTCACCCAATTAAAAAAACTAAAACGACTAAAAGAACGCCCTCTACACACAAAATTTCAAGAGAAAACAAAACACAGACTCGAAAGAAAAAGTCTCAACCATCTGGCCAGAGAATTTCACATGCAACATTCAGGCATCTTAGAAACTGACCCAGAAATGTGGGAACCCATAATACCAGAGGGACATGCTACCAAAACATGGTAATACACCTACACCAAATACACCTAGAAGCCCCAGGAACAATCTCCAAAAAAATACAAACAGAACAAAGAGCCAGGTCACTCCAAATGCTACGAGAGCAATATCCCACCAGCACATGGACCCGCGTGTTCATAGATGGCTCAGCTGCAGATGCTATCAGGAAGGGAGGCAGCGGACTCTACATCACTCACCCTCAAGGAAACACAGAAACACACTCTCTAGCAGCAGGAGAAACACACACCAACTTTAGAGCAGAGGCAAAAGCCCTTCTTGCAGCCATACAGATTTTCAACGACCAACAGGTGTCAAAAATATTGCAGTCTTTAGCGATTCAAGATCCGTTCTCCAGGCTATCTCATGTCCCAGACAAGACAAGCTCATTCAGGACATACGGCAAAATTTCAGCTTGCAGTCAAAAAAAAATATAAACTGGTCTTACAGTGGATACCAGCACACTGTGGCATACCAGGAAATGAAAAGCTGACAAACTCGCACGGGCTGGAGGGAGCCTAACACAATACCACCCAACACAAAGCATTACGGAAGCAAAGACTCACCTGAAACAATCCAGGCAAATGATCTGGAGAAAAACAAAAGGAGGATACAACCCAGAGCACGACAGTATAAATACCAGTGGCGGCTCGTCATTAAGGACCAGTGGGGCCGGGCGCCAGCAAAAATAAGGTGTAATGTGTATTTATTATTTTATACATTAAAATATATCTAACCGAAACCATGATTTTTCCGAAAATTTCTGTCTGGCCCCACCAACAAAAATGATCACGAGCCGCCACTGATAAATACACTAAACAGAAAAGCACAGACCACAGTCTTCAGATTTAGAACGGGACACTGCAGACTCATAGCACATCTCCACAGAATTGGTCTCAGGGACTCGACAGCCTGCACCTGTAGAGTACCAAAGCAGTCCCTAGAGCACATCCTGCAAGACTGTCCTAGTCTGAGTAGTGAGAGATTGGAGATCTGGCCAACAGAAACAACACTACAAGACAAACTATGGGGAACCGGTGAAGACCTCAAGCGCACCGTCCTGTTTATGACACATACCGGAGTAGTTGCATAGCAGAAGTTGATCGCAGAAGAAGAAGAGGCACGAGACATTTGATTAATAAACACCGAACGTGTTTGATTAGTCGTTACACGCTGGTAAAGTTATTGAGGGAAACATCATACATAAGATGCAGATATTTCCAAATAAATGGTTAAGAAGCATCTTGCGAATATTCTGACCAAATACAGTTGCTAAGGAAGCGTTTATAAAACAATCAAACTATGCATGATTGAAGGCCATCATTAAAAATTCAAGATGGAGGTGGATTGACCTTGCATGTTGTATGCCAGTAGGGACATTGGCTATAACAGCTTTCCGGTGGACAGAGGGTGAGAAAAGAAGACCTGGAATAACTAGCATGCCACCAGAATCATCAGCATGATTACTTGCATATTCTGATTGACGCCCACTTGATTCCCTTTCACCGATAGAACAGTTGAAACGTATGTTTAACTAGCGTGCCACAAGGACCACCGGCATGCATACATTTCACCCTGTTCTTAATGAAACTCAGATCTTATCGACTTGTCAAGGTACATGAAAAGACAGCTGAAAATTATGATTAATTAGCGAGCCTATCAGCAGCAGGAAAACGTTCTTTCCGATGTATGCTGATATCGAATAATATCTATAAGTTGATATGCAACGTAATACACGCCATTTTTTTAAATTGCGAACTTAGAAACAGACATGATTCTCTATGTCGAGGAGGTAGTGTGCTCGCCTCTTTCTTCAAAAGCACTAAGTTCGTTTCCAGTGTGCGGTGATCGGGGAAGTTCACCAGTCATTCCTGATCTCAAAGAAGGTGAAAGCGAATTCCTAGTTTTATCGTAGACGGACGATAAAATGTAGATCCTGTGTTCATGTTGAGTTAACAAAAAAGAACCCTTAGCAGCTAAACATCGATAGGAGTAGGTTGGAAAGCCTCTGCCCGGCAAAATTCAATAAACAATTAAATACATATTAATACAAAATTGTTCGTATCTTTAAATTACATCGGGAAACCTCTCCGGTTCTACGGATTCGTGCACTATCGCTGAGATTTTACTGTGCAAGAAATAAATTGGTGCACACATTGTTATTAACATCTGAACATCATTGAAATGATAGTCCAATCAATCAATCAAAATATTAAATATGGTAGAAAATAGCGATGGTTCTATTGATCAATCAATTACATATCAATATAGTCACACAAAAAACCACTCAATAACTTTACTTTACAATACAGTTGCGGCGTCCGAGACTCGCCAATATTGACATCCGGATTTATAAAAGAATGTTCGTTCATCAAGAACAAATAATCTGGACTTAAACCTCATCAAAGATGTATTGACAATGAAAACACTTTATATAATGTTCTAGAAAGTAGAACAAAAATGTCAAGTCACTCAGGAAACTAGTTGGTAAACGATCAATATTTGTTAAGTTCAGATTTACGGAATTTTCTGTTTGCGTAATGAGTAATTTTACCGAACAACGAACTTGGTTTTTTTTTTGTGCAGGTGTTTCTCTTTCTTCTTTCTTGTTCTCCTTCTTGTGCTTGTTTCTTTTCTTGAACATCTTTTCATATTTTTTTCTCTGTACACTTTTTCGTCTTCTTGTCATTTTCATTCTTTTTCATAGTTTTTTTTTCATCCTTTTCCTCTTTGTCTTATGCTTCATTTTTTTATCTTGTTACCTTCGTCTTCTCTATCGTCATCTTATTCTTCATATAATTTTCCATCTTTAATGTCTTCTTCCTCTCATTCCATCTTATCATCTCCATCCTTCCTCATTGCCATCTTCATCACCCTACCTCTCATTGCCATCTTCATCACCATACCTCTCATGTGCATCTCACCGACAACGATTGCTACTTTGGGCCATCTATGCATACCCACACCGATTTATTGACTTTTATTTATTGGGTAGCTTCCTTAAGACCCTACCTTAGTCGCCTCTTACGACATGCCTTGTAGGTCCATGTTACTATTCTTTGCTCCATTTGAAAGTCCCAATACTCACGATTCCCTTCTAATTAGTATGTCCTTTTTCAATACTTCTTTTTCATCATCTTCTTCTTAAAATCTCATCTTTCTCATTTCTCATCATCTACGTCGTCAGCAATTTCATCTTCATCATCTACTCGTCAGCAACTACATCTTCATCACCCTACGTCGTCAGAAACCCATCTTCATCATCTAGTCGTCAGCATACCTCTCATCCATCTCTCGTCAGCAACTCTACATCTTCATCATCTACGTCTCAGCAATCTTCATCTTACTCTCATTCATCTTCTCCAGCAACTCCATCTATGCTCTTCACCAACTCCATCTCACGTCGTCAGCAACTCGATCTTCATCATCATCTTCTTACCACCCTTCTTTCTCATCTCCATCGTCATCTTATTCTTCATATCATTTTCCATCTTAATGATCTTCTCTCCTCCTCATTGCCATCTTCATCACCATACCTTCCTCATTGCCATCTTCATCACCATACCCTCCTCATTGCCATCTTCATCACCATACCCTCCTCATTGCCATCTTCATCACCATACTCTTCTTCGATGTCTTCTTTTTCTTCATTATCTTCTTCCTATCCCTCGTCTTTATCTTCTTTATCATCTTCTTCGCGCCCGAGTGGTTACCGGGACCCAAATTTGGGTGTAAAGAATAGAACCACTGTTACCTGCCCGCATGTCGTAAGAGGTGACTAAGGAGGTTTGGCTGAAATCGGATGCACATGTCCTAAACTTGTAGAAGTCTATGCGTTTAGGGACCTACAAACCAATGTGCAACGTATACACGTTCTTGGCAAAGATCAAACATATCACAAAGAGGATTAAAATTGGTCGTAAAGAACGAACGCAAAGAAGAAGATCTTCTTCGGCATTTCCATCTTCGTCATCTTCTTATTCATTACCACTTTCATCCTCTTCTTTACTTCAAGACTGCCCGAATATGATACACTGAGGCAAACTCACTGGCCTAACAAAACAACACTCGACAGAAAACTACACGGACCTCTGTGTGAGCTACAAAAGACAGTGAAGTTCATACAATAGACAACATTGAATATATAGACATATTTCAAGCGAATGAAAGAAGAACAAGAATCCTCTATCTTCTTCATATTCTTCATCATCAATTCAAGCAACATCAATTTTTTCATCATATACTTCATATTCGTCTATTCTATAACCTTATCTTCATCATCTTTTTCCTCACCATCGTCATCATCACGATATTTATCATCATCAACTCCATATTTATCTAATCATCTACTTCTTTATCAACTCCATCGTCGCTATCTTCTACATGATTTTCTTCAATTTCATTGTCATTATCTTCATCATTTTCTTTATCATGTTCTTCTGCTTCTTCGTCTCCTTCATAATCATCATCCTCATTTTCATCAACTCCATCGCTGTCATCTACTTTATTATTTTATTCTTAATCATCTTCATTTTAAATTTTGCTCGGGCTGGAGTTTTCCAGTCTACTCTTATACATGTTCAACTAACAAGAGTTCACTTTAATGCTCACTTGAATATCCAGAGCTTAGATTGTCCTTCTCCGACCGGACTAGGATCTCAAACTCCAGCACTTAGGGATCATTAGTAATATAGCACGATGATTATACCAGGGAATCAAACCGAGTTCTTTTGCATCGAGATGCTAGTATCATACCTTAACTTTTAGTGGACCAGGGCAAAAGTCAATTTTTACAAGCTATTTGCTCTTTAGAGGAATGTAAAAGACGATGCCAACTATGTGAATTACGACCCTCTCACTATAGGCGGCAAATGCATACCAGAGCTTAGATACGCAGACGATACAGTATTATTATCCACCAGCAAAGAGGGTTTGGAAAACCTAATCATGACGACCAAGAAACATAGTGAAGACCAACATCTATATTTGAATACACAAAAACAAAAATCATGTCAACTGACAAAGCAAAAGGCTCACCTAACATCCAAGTAAACAATGAAGAACTTCAATGTGTAGAGAGCTACGAATATCTGGGCTTAATAATTAACAATAACGGTGACTGCTCCAAAGAGATCTCAAGAAGATTGGCAATAGCAATCAAGAAGTTAAACACAATGAAAAACATGTGGCAAAGCACCTGCAAAATACTAAAATTAACAATATTGAGAGCTGCATTTTCCCAGTGGCTACTTATGGTTGTGAATCATGGACTATTACACAGAAATTAAGAACGAAAATCCAGTCCTTCGAAACTAAATGCTACAGAAAGATCCTACGAATACCATGGACAGAAAAAAGAAAGAACACTGATGTCCTGAAAGAACTAAATGTTAAAGAGAATTGACTGATAAACAACATAATATACAGAAAAATTACATACTTTGGTCACATTAAGCTTCACGATGGCCTGGAAAGAACAATACTAGAGGGCAGGGTCACAGGACGCAGAGGCAGGCCAAGAAGAAGATGGCTACAAGATATTAAAGAAACCATGAACATGACCATCGACGAAGTGGGTGAACTGGCAAGAGACAGAGTGAATTTCAGATATGCTGCAAAGAGAGCAACGTCCTATAATGGATACGCACCTTGATGATGATGATTTGCTCTTTAGAATCTTCTGCTACTTCGAACGCTTCATATCGACCTCTTGTTAACCACTCTGTGTAATTTATATGTGATCTGAGCCTAAGCGATTGTACATTCTGCCAGTTATGTGCCTACAAATAGGCCAGCATATCCGATTTCTACGATGCTTTTTATTTACTAGGTAGCTTCCTAGGTCCAACATCAGTCGCCTCTTACGTCATGTCTTGTAGGCACAGTGGTGCTATTCTTTGCTTCCTTGGACCCTGGCACCACATGGACTGTTTTTAGAATGAGAAACGCCCTTTAGTGTGGCTCCTGGTGAAAAGACGTCCAACCCAAAACCACATAGTGTGCTGTTTGGTCCACATGGAATTAATATCAGAAAGATACCCCCTCCCCTTCCCAGAGCACGTGTTTAGAAATAAGAACAAAGCAATGTAAGAACATTTTTGTTTTACACCCCTCCGTACCTTAGAATGTGAACTTAATAATTGTAAAAAAACCAATCATTTTTCCGTATTGATTTAAGTGAGTCATTCATGTCAAGATGAAGTTCTGGATCGGGACACCTGTTCCACATGATGTTTGAAGAATTCACAAATGATACATCTCGTTAAAAACATGGCAATGTCAACACAGGACAGATTTGTTGAGTCATATAGTTAACAAAGCTAACCTTGATGTTAGTTCTGAAGTCAAAGTCTTAACTGGTAGATGATCGTGTTCACTGGATGAACTTCAACAAGGAAGCTGAGCACGATTTTTTGTTTGGTATATGTTGTGATGTCAACAGGTAATTAACAAATTTGCAGATGTACGAAGTAAGAAATATTTTTCAGAAGGATTGTCGGTACTGTTAGATCAGTGGTTCCCAACTTTGTAACACTGTGGTACCATTTAACACACAAGGTTCCCAGCTTTGTTCCACTTGTGTGTCCATTTAACACCTAGTGGTTCCCAATCTTGTTCCACTTGTGCACCCATTTAACACCCATTTCTATCAACCTTACCACTTGTTTTTATAAAAACTGTTTTTAAACACTGTAAAAATTCTTCTAAATATCAGAAGAGATTGTATGTGAAACCAGTCATACAATTCATAAAAGAACAACAGATTAAATGATTGACCTGATTGAGCGATGACCTGACAAGAATGCCCTGATATCGACTACTACATAGAGCCACACTGACAAAGTATAACAAGGGCAGCGCAAGAGGAAGACCACATCAAAAAAGAAAAGATGGAGCTAGGGCAACAAGAACAGCCTTAAGAAAATGAATAACAGCTTACAAAGTGCCTTAGAACAAGTACAAGAACAAGATCACTACACACTCCCCGCGCCCCGCCCCCACCCTTCCACTTCTATAAAGAAGTAAATCGTGGAAGAGAAGAAGAAGAGAAAGAAATACTGACGCACACAAAAAGTCTGCTCGACTGCACAGTATGTCAGATGAACAGTGTGCATGTCAGACTGAACAGTGTGCATGTCAGACTGCACAGTGTGCACGTCAGACTGAACAGTGCATGTCGACTAAACATATTCCAGAGCAGATCCTGTAGTCCTGCCCATTAATAGCCGTCTATCACAAGCGATGATGACAACAGTCTCAGACGTGTGTTCTGCTGCACCTTTCTGGTCCAATCTTAGAACACAATCCCCTACCACAGGTAGGGCATACATGACCAAGGTTAGACATGTGCGTAAGACAAACTATGGGAAACCGGTGAAGACCTCAAGCGCACCGTCCTGTTTATGACACATACCGGAGTAGTCGCATAGCAAAAGTTGATCGCAGAAGAAGAAGAAGAAGACATGTGCGTGTTGTGTGTTCTGTCTTTTCGCGCAACTCGTTTTCTCTGTAACTCAGCGACACGATGATTCTCAGATATGCGGGTTCCTCTTGTGCTGTTACAGCGTTACATTTGGCGATCTTGCGCAAGGGATACCCAGCACATGTTGTCTATATCGAAGCATTTCAGAGACACTTTAAGAGTGTCTTTAAAGTTTGTTTTTTTGTCCACCAGCTGAACGTCTTACCCCCTTCAAGTTCGCCATACATCAACTGTTTTGGAATACGTTTATCAGGCAACCGAGCACTGTGACCGGCCCATCTCACTAGAGCCTTGTGCAACAGGGTATTGGCGTTCAGAATCTTTGCTCTTGTGAGGACTTCGGTATCTGGAATTTTGTCCTGCCGACTTATTTTTTGTATTCTGTGTAAACAGCTTGCGTGGAACACACACATGACAACAAAACAAAACATTTTCTAATGAGCAAAACTTACAGACTCCCCATAAAAGTTTTGCAGGAGCTTCATATTTCGTGCGTTGTGCAATCCACACGGCAGTCGACTTGCCATTTCTGTGGAGAGGACTGAGCCATATGGTGTAAAACCCGGTGCTATTAAGTCAATTATTTAGAGAAATGAAAAATAAATGGAAAAAAAAGAAAGAGAACAATACCACTAATAGCGAGTAATGAGAATCATCAGCATGTATCCCTTTTGCAAATGCTCAGATATTATGTGCATATATATTTATGCCCGGTATTGAGTAAAACCAGCAATATTTAACCATTATCTTCTTCTTCTTCTTCAGCGATCTCTGGTCTGCTCTTATTTAAACATTAAAACATACACCTCATTTGTGGATGAAATTCTCCTTGATCTATCGCGAGCTTTATAAACATGAAGTTTTCCCACTAAAATGCAATGATCTAATATTTAAACAATGTTCTTAGGTCTAACATACCTTGTCGTCAGCGGAGAACCTTGCTATAGTACAAACACTTCGGTAGAACGTCTCAGATCTTACAATAATACCAGGTTCTTATGTCAAAATACATGTGAGTCTGTTCACATATGTCCTGTTTAGTAAGACTTGAGTGGACAAAATAGTTGGTACAATTTTCTCAGAGCAAACCAAACAAAGAATTTAGAAAGAACGCGCACATAAACAGAACAACAAAATATGAGCAGTTTGTAGTTTGGGTTGTTTGTTTGTTTGTATAATCTGTTTGTTGGTGGGAATGGGAGGAGGGGGGGGGAGACTCTATGGTGAAGTGCGCTTCTTAGACTAGTGGTCCGGGTTCAACCTCAGTGAAATGAAAATCGTGGCATATCCTTTATATGACTTAGTCATCAACGACAATAAACGAGTCGTCGATTTTCTATGAAACACTTATACGTTCAGTAGTTTGTCATTGCTTTCTGAACGGTGAGGTATATTTTACCGTTCGTTAAAATCCAAGGAACTAATTTGCATCCAAATTTGCCCGCCGCGGAGTTTGAACCACGTACGCTTGGGCTGTGATCGATTTCACTACCGCATAAACTACAGACACTCACTCAATTCCACAGTTGGCGTGGAATATTTTTCCCGCCATAATGTCTCTCAGGTCGACCCAGCCTCAATTGGATACCAGGAGAAACACTGGGAACTAAAGGTGGCTGGCTTGATGTTGACCACATCACCCTTGATGTTGACCACATCACCCTTGATGTTGACCACATCACCCTTGATGTTGACCACATCACCCTTGATGTTGACCACATCACCCTTGATGTTGACCACATCACCCTTCGTGTGCCGAAGGTCAATGAAAAATACGGGTATAACACCGTATTACCCAATATAACTCAAGGTATGAAAAAGGGTTCTCGCCCGAGTGGTTACCGGGCCCACCGAGTGGTTACCGGAGCCCGCCGAGTGGTTACCGGGACCCGCCGAGTGGTTACCGGGGCCCGCCGAGTGGTTACCGGGGCCCGCCGAGTGGTTACCGGGGCCCAAATATGGGGTGTAAAGAATAGAACCACTGTTACCTGCCACGCATGTCGTAAGATGCGACTAAGGAGGTTTGGCTGAAATCGGATGCACATGTCCTAAACGTGTAGAAGTCTATGCGTTTAGGGCCTACCAAACCAATGTGCAACGTATACACGTTCTTGGCAAAGATCAAACATATCACAAAGAGTGATTAAAATTGGTAGTAAAGAACGAACGCAAAGAGGACGAAGAAGAAAAAGGGTTCCTTTACTTTACTTTCTATGGTGAAGTGGTTAAGAAGTTTAGCTGTCGTTCTGGGGATTGTCGGTTCGAATCCGAACTGAGTTACATGTGCACATTTTTTCTTCAGATCCATATGATTGTTGTTGGCGGCTACGGAGTTAGTGCTTTGTGTGTGGGGACTGCCTAGAGTAGTTGATAGTAGCTCGGCCTGCTAGCTGTGAGACGCCTCATAGCTCGGGTTCGAACTTACTGTCCGGCATTTGTTCGAGTCCCTGGTCTTACTCAGGACGATAACGTGAGTACCTCTGAAATCGGAGAAAATCTGCCTGTATGGCGAGGAATACTAATTACGAGTACATTGAGCACACGGCTGCCAGTGTAAAGTAATTTACAATGTTCACGCTGCTGCCATTGTAAGAAATTGGAAAAACGGATTTTCACGCAAAAATCAGTTTCAGAGATGAAACTTCGTCTGAGTTGAAAGCAGACGAAAGGAAAAAAGGAAAAAAGGATGAAAAAAAAAAGTGCTTTGTGTAACACTGTCGATAGATGGTATGCCATTTATACTGACATGGGATGGGCTATATGAGGAAACCCGGTGCAATGAAGACAACAAACCGTCTTTAGACTCTCTAGACAATCTGTTTGTATATGTACTAAGAAAGTAAAACATAATAGTAACTTGCTCAGAATGTGGACCGGTGCAAGTTTGCATTACACGGCTGCCACGCTGATCTACTTCATGTAGGAGTGTTTGTCGCCCAAGTTATGCCTTCTCAAACTAAAGCAACTCTAAAAATATGACATATCGTAAGCTATTCAGTAACTCTGAAGTCGAAGTATAGCGAGGTACACTGATAATAAGGAAAGCAGGCCTGCGCGCAAAAATAAGTTAATAGCTTTATTCATTGCGATCTGACTACACCTGAATTCGTAGCGAGCAAACGTAAGATGAAGAAGAAGAAACTATTCAGTTCGAGAATACGTTTCACTGTTACTCATTAAATACAATTCGTACCTGAACAACGTAGAATTCAATGTGAAGTGAGACGTGCGTCATTCACTTCCTTTTCTGTTAAATTTCAATTATGTTGTGTTACTAATTAAACTGATAGCAAATAAAAGATGAGAATACTAAGAACATGCATATTTCCAGCTGTAGTGTATGGGTGTGAAACATGGGCATTTAACAAGACAGTGGAAAAGTATATATGTTCTTTTGAACATATAAGTGTTACAGAAGAGTCCTTCTTATATCATGGACAGAGAACAAATATATATATCCAGAAAGAACTCAAAATCAAAGAAAAGCGGCTGATGCTAAAAAGAAAAATGAGAAAATTGAAGTGTTTTGGGTAGTTGCAAAGATATGAAGGGTTAGAGAGGGTTAACCATCTCGACAAAGAGGAAGATCTGGGAGAAGATAGATTCAGGATGTGATAGAAGATTTTAGCATGGCAGCATCGCAGGTGGGACATCTGCCTACTAGAGATAGAGACAGACAGACAGAGAGACAGACAGACAGAGAGAGAGAGAGAGAGACAGACAGGGAGAGAGAGAGTGAGAGAAGTTCAGAAGAACTGTTAAGATGGCAAAGTTCCGCTCAGGACAAGCTATGTGATGATAATGATGACGACTATCCAGTTAGTTTTTATTGATTTTATTATGGCAGCCAATGACCTAGCAATATTTACTCAGAAATTTAAAAAATTGCGACTGTATTGAAAAGAAACAAATAGAGAACTGTATTTGAATAAATCATACATATAGACATGAACACTTCTACAAATATGATTGAACGTGATAATCGTGACTCAATCAATTGGAGACACTGACGAAATATATGTTTCGTAATAGCTGCATTAGGCAAAGTGTACAGAGTCATATAGTTTGGCCACGTTTTTTCATAGATATAAAAGTTGCATTTATTTTTGATTCTATGGTTGACACTAAACGAAATATTGAATACTTAAATATTTTACCTTCAAGTAAAGTATGTCATACTAACCGCAGACATTTGTGTGTGTGTGTGTGTGTACACTATCCAAACTTCATCTCTTTCACAAGATCTTATTGAAAGTATTGACGATAGAACAAGTTCTCATGAACTCTTGCGGTGATAATTCATCCATTTTTCTAACAATACAAAGTCTGGCGCAAATACAAAGTTGTATAGTATAAGCGCTGTACGATGTTGTGCCCGCAGGAGTCATAGCGCCCGCGTCATACATTGATGGCGTCCTATGCCGTCCTCCACCGACTTTATAGATAATCAGATTTCAGAAAAACAAGCTATTTTTCAGTTATTTTCCTAGTACTCCCATGAACACGATTTTCCTGCTTTTGCATTCTTGTTTTATTTTGTAACTATTTTATTGTCTCCCTACCCTAACTTTTTCCTTTTTCACAAGGAGAAAGCGTTGACATCTTAACTATATTAATATTTACTATTGTATATTAATATTACTATTGGATAATGAGATCAACAACTGCCAAGGGAAGAAATGGAATACAATGGACCATGATGAGTCAATTGGAGGATCTGGATTTTGCAGATGATCTAGCACTCCTCTCTCACAACCATCAGCAGATGCAAGAGAAAATAACAAAACTATAAACAGTCTCACAGCAACTAGGCCTGAATATTCATGGGGAGAAAACAAAGATCATGAGATTAAATGCTGGTTCCAGAGACCCAATCTTATTGAGAGGATCACCACTAAAAGAGGTGGACACATTTACATATCTGGGAAGTGTCGTCAACATTCAAGGTGGCACAGATGAAGATGTTAGGTTAGAATACAAAAGGCAAGATCAGCATTTGCCATTCTGAAGAACATATGGAGTTCAAGAATAATTAGGAATAAAACTAAGATAATGATATTTAACTCAAATGTCAAGTCTGTCCTTCTGTATGGAGCAGAGACATGGAGAACAACTAAGGTGAACACCAAAAAGTTGCAGACATTCATCAATAGATGCCTACGCAGGATACTCCATCTGAGATGGTACGACAGGACCACAAACAGAGAACTGTGGGATAGGGCAGGACAACGGCAGGTGGAACAAGAGATAATGAGCAGAAGGTGGAGATGGATAGGACACACACTGAGGAAACCCCTACAGCATCGTGAGCAGGCTCTCCGATGGAACCCCCAGGGCAATAGAAGTAAGGGAAGACCAGAAACACCTGGAGACGGGAGTTAGAGATGGAATGCAGAGGACGGGGAGAGAGTGGCGAGATCTGGAAAGGATGGCCTTGGATAGGCAGGCTTGGAAGGCCTTGGTTGCGGACCTATGCTTCCCTAGGGGCGAAGGGTGAAGAAGAAGAAGAAGAATTGTATAATTTGGTCAAGGCATGCGACCTATTTTCTCTGACTATACGTGTCACCAAAACAGTTGTTTTATGTCAGGACACAATAAATATCACTTTAAATGGTAACCATCTAACACTAGTTAAAAAAAAGGTTTGCTTGCTTGGGTCCATGGTCACTGCCAGCCTTTCTCTTGATGAAGAAATCAACGCTCTTGTAGGGAGTGCGGCTACTACATTCGACAAACTATCAAAGCGAGCGTGGAACAGCACAAAATTAACATTACAGACAAAGATTCAAATATATCGAGCCTGTGTAATTAGTTCTTTACTATATGGCTCAGAAACATGAACAACCTACTCAAGGCACGAGAGGAGACTTAACATCTTTCCCCTTCGATGTCTCTGCAAGATTATGAATATCAGGTGGTACGACAAGATAACCAACTCTGAAATACTGCAGCGTGCAAACCTGCCTTCCATTATGGACATGCTCAGTAGTGGACGACTAAGATGGTTGGAGCATGTGAGAAGAATAGAAACTTGTATACCAAAACAAATGTTGTTCTGTGAAATTTCGGAGAAGAAGGGACAACAGGGCAGACCACTGCTCAGATATAAAGATGTATGCGAAGCCTCAATGAAAAACTTTTCTATAGGTCCCAGCACATGGGAAAAACTAGCTGATGACAGAGTTGTGTGAATATTGATATTGCGCAAGGTCGCATGGTCTTTTGAGAAGAGACTTATGTATGAGCTGAAAGACAAGAGAGAAAAGCGAAAACTTAGAAGTTGTCACAGTAAAACACTTGCCAATTGACCGTCTGTAAAGACGAAAAAGACCATACAATTAGTAGTAGTATTGCAATTGTCAAATGGCGCCTACGACTTCACAACCAGCAGTCAGATACGCACCAATATATAAAAGCTAATCAAAAACTATAGCCTTACACACAATTGTGTTAAAAATCTGGTCATAACTTTCATCAACATCAGGTGCCGTGCCTGCTGGCATTACTTACTTACTTAATCCCGTCATGCCTAGTGACACATGGGGCTTCAGAAAGGACTTTCCATGCTCTCCTGTCCCGTGCAACCTTCAGCGCAGAGCCCCACGTCAGAGATGCGGTGTCCAGTTCCTCTTCCATCATGCGCCTCAATGTTGTCCGTGGTCTGCCTTTCTTTCTCTTTCCGCCTGCTGGCATTGTCAACCATGAATATGTCCAATTTGTTTGTTCATATAGTTGTAGATTCACTCAAATGTTGACATTCTTCTACTCCATGCTGTAAAGCTGGTCAGTATCTTCTCTCTATCTTCGTCATCCACTATCTCTCTTGCAAATAGTTTTCTTGCTATCCCAATATCTTCTTCTTCAAACACTCTATACGACCACTTGTTAAACCACTTTTTGTGATTCGTATATGATCTGAGCCTAAGAGCGATTGTACGTTGTGCCAGTTATGCGTCTACAATTAGGACAGCATATTCGATTTCTGCAACGTTTTTTATTTACTAGGACAGCTTCACTAGGCTCCTACCTCAGTCACTTTGTAGGTCGCAGTGTTACTATTCTTTGCTCCCCTTGCGAGCCCTGGCAGCACACAAGCTTCTGTCCAAATATGTGTATAGCTCTGTCTTTGTATTACATAACCATCCTGTGTAAACAAAATTACAAAAACAATGACAGCTTCCTTGGGGTGTTTGTCACAAGAATCATTTTTCTATTGACCTCGATCAGGATCTTTTGAAATATTCCGCCATTCACAGAATTCTTAATATTCTTCTGAGAAATCACATCTCCTTGACCTTCACATTTTTTTTCTTTCTTTCTGGTTTACTGTACTAAATGTTTCTGTTTTTTTGGTTCTTAGTATAAAATTAGTAAAACATTAATATAACATTAGTATAACATTAGTTTAACATTAGTATAACATTAATATCATCATCATCATCATCAAATAGCTTGTCTTGACCAGAACTTTGCCACCCCAACAATCCTCCTGAATTTATCTCTATCATAGACCAGATGTCCTGCCTCTGCAGCCGTCATGTTCAAACCATCAGTTACATCCCTGAATCCATCTTCTCCGTGGTCTTCCTCTTTTTCTCTTTGCCGGTATGCTTCCTTCCATGATGATCTTCTCCAGCCCTTCATGTCTACACTGGGGAAGAGTCCAAGGCGGGGACTAGTACATTAGTATAACATTAGTTATGTTATGCTATGTTATGCGATCGACGTTATGGCTCACTTTGGCATTCCCATTCGTGCTCTGTCCTCCGCTGCAGCAGCCATCCCAAAGTCCATTTGCTCACAGTACCCATAAGAAGTTGATTACTATATCTTCTCTCTCTACCACGATGACGACACTGTCTGGCATGTCCAAACGTAACGCCTAATTCTCGAACTCGTTCCAGTGTCTGAGACTTGCCCATGTCACATAATTGAGAGCGTACCGCATTGATTATATCGGTTCTGTCCATACTTCTGCCCACTTAAGTCGGGGCATTGTTTGCAAAAGAATCAGCACGCTCGTTATCCCGCACTCCAGCATGTCCAGGTCATTTTCAAATGACAGCAAGTCATTTTCTTGAGATGTGATCTCCGAATGATGTCCACTCATTCCACACGCATACTTCCAGATTCAATCATTTGAAGCCTATTCATCGAGTCAGATATGATAATCGTATGGGTTACCAGTTGCTCAGCCACCCATGACAGAGCCCTGGAGACAACGGTGATCTTCATAGTCATGCTCGATGTCGTTGTCTTGCGCAGTCAGTCCTCATGAAGTGTGCGACCGTTTCGTTGTGCTGAGTAAACCCATGATGATCTGGTACCACATTTGACAGAGCCATCGGTGCAGATAATGATATCACCTGGATGGAAGGGCTGATCTACGAGTGCAAGAATCTCCGCATTGATAACGCCCAGGGCCCATTCTCTACAGCGGCGTCCAAGTGTACTGACAACCCTGGTGTAAGCAGTCATATCCTCTGATATAGGCATCAATTTTTCCCCATGCCTTAGCTCATTTAGAGTACAGACCTGTTTAATAACATCCTCTGCCTTAGTCATCCAGGATCGGCCTCTCTTCAATCGCCTTGCCATTGTTTTCATTTATGGATTTGTGGAGAGGATGATTTGTGTCCGCAGAAACTCTCAGATAAACATTTACCTGTGCAACTTTGTGTCTCATGGCCATCGTTAGCAATCCAAGGACATAGCGCATTGCCTCACATGAAGTGTCACGTGAGCAACCAAGTATAAGCCTCATCGCTTCATTTTGGATCATGTCTAACTTATCCATTATTATAACATTAGTATAACAACATTAGTATAACAACAGTAGATAAACAACGTTTGTATAATATTAGTATAACATTAGTATAACAACATTAGTATAATATTAGTACAACATTAGTATAACAACATTAGTACAACATTAGTATAACAACAGTAGTATAACATTAGTATAACATTAGTATAACATTAGTATAAAAACATTAGTATAACATTAGTATAACAACATTAGTATAACATTAGTATAACAACATTAGTATAACATTAGAATAACATTAGTATAACATTAGTATAATATTAGTATAACAACATTAGTATAACATTAGTATAACATTAGTACAACATTAGTATAACAACATTAGTATAACATTAGTATAACATTAGTATAACATTAGTATAACAACATTAGTATAATATTAGTACAACATTAGTATAACAACATTAGTATAACATTAGTATATTATTAGTATAGCATTAGTATAACAACATTAGTATAACATTAGTATAACAACATTAGTATAACAACATTACTATAACATTAGTATAACAACATTAGTATAACATTACTATAACAACATTAGTATAATATTGAAATTTAGTTATTGAGATATGGTGGGAGATAGAGGTTAGTTCTTGAATAACGGCTGGAGAGGGGAAGGATTAGTTCTTTAATAACAGGTGGAGGGGTTAGTTCTTTAATAACGATTAGAGAGTTAGTTCTTTAATAACAGTTGGAGGTTAGTTCTTTAAAACGATTAGAGGTTTAGTTCTTTAATAACAGTTGGAGGAATTAGTTCTTTAATAACAGTTGGAGGGTTAGTTCTTTAATAACAATTGGAGGGTTAGTTCTTTAATAACAGTTGAGGGTTAGTTCTTTAACAACAGTTGAGGGGTTAGTTCTTTAACAACAGTTGGAGGTTAGTTCTTTAATAACAGTTGAGGTAGTTCTTTAATACGGTTGGAAGGGTTAGTTCTTTAATGACAGTTGAGGGTTAGTTCTTTAATAACAGTTGGAGGGTTAGTCTTTAATAACAGTTGGAGGTTAGTTCTTTAATAACAGTTGGGGTTAGTTCTTTAATAACAGTTAGAGGGTTAGTTCTTTAATAACAATTAGAGGTTAGTTCTTAATAACAGTTGGAGGAGTTAATTCTTTAATAACGGTTGGAGGGGTTAGTTCTTTAATAACGATTAGTGGGGCTAGTTCTTTATAACAGTTGAGGAATTAGTTCTTTAATAACAGTTGGAGGAGTTAATTCTTTAATAACGATTGGTGGGATTAGTTCTTTAATAACAGTTGGATGGGTTAGTTCTTTAATAACGGTTGGAAGGGTTAGTTCTTTAATAACAGTTGGGGGAATTAGTTCATTAATAACGATTAGTGGGGTTAGTTCTTTAATAACAGTTGGAGGAATTAGTTCTTTAATAACGATTAGTGGGTTAGTTCTTTAATAACGGTTGGAAGGGTTAGTTCTTTAATAACGATTAGTGGGTTAGTTCTTTAATAACAGTTGGAGGGGTTAGTTCTTTAATAACAGTTAGAGGGGTTAGTTCTTTAATAACAATTGAAGGAGTTAATTCTTTAATAACAGTTGGAGGGGTTAGTTCTTTAATAACGATTAGTGGGGTTAGTTCTTTAATAACAGTTAGAGGGGTTAGTTCTTTAATAACAGTTGGAGGGGTTAGTTCTTTAATAACAGTTAGAGGGGTTAGTTCTTTAATAACAGTTGGAGGAGTTAATTCTTTAATAACAGTTGGAGGGGTTAGTTCTTTAATAACGATTAGTGGGGTTAGTTCTTTAATAACAGTTGGAGGAATTAATTCTTTAATAACAGTTGGAGGGGTTAGTTCTTTAATAACGATTAGTGGGGTTAGTTCTTTAATAACAGTTGGAGGAGTTAATTCTTTAATAACAGTTGGAGGGGTTAGTTCTTTAATAACGATTAGTGGGGTTAGTTCTTTAATAACAGTTAGAGGGGTTAGTTCTTTAATAACAGTTAGAGAGGTTAGTTCTTTAATAACAGTTGGAGGGGTTAGTTCTTTAATAACCGTTGGAAGGGTTAGTTCTTTAATAACAGTTTGAGGGGTTAGTTCTTTAATAACAGTTGGAGGGGTTAGTTCTTTAATAACCGTTGGGAGGGTTAGTTCTTTAATAACAGTTGGAGGGGTTAGTTCTTTAATAACCGTTGGGAGGGTTAGTTCTTTAATAACAGTTGGAGAAGTTAATTCTTTAATAACGATTAGAGGAGTTAAATCTTTAATAGCTTTTAATCCTAAATCTTCATAAACTATCCAGATAGACGTGAATTAAAGTCTATGGTAATTTTTCTTTGAAAAAAAACACGAATAAAAAAAATCACGCAACCTGTGTTGTTGAACATGTGACGCTCAAACATTGAATGAAAACTGAGCATGTTGATGACTCACTCATACAAAGTTAAAATATGCCAATCACGTCTTCCAGTTGAAAGACAAGCATTCATCTCGGATCTACCTCTAAGAACTATGCCTTCAATTCTCAACCGGACTTGCAGATTTCAAAAGAACCGGATAAAAAGAGAACAAAATACACAAGAGATTGTAGGAAAAATAAGAAAGGTGTTATGTGGAAAAGGGTGATTAAGGAAGGGAAAGGGGATTGTGGAAGGGCTTTTAGTGAGTTCAGCGTTCTAACCTAAGAAAGTCTGAATAAATATTACAACTCATTGCAAAACAAATAAAGTATATGAAATTTATACAGTATAAAAGAGATGGACTATGTATGTATCGTCACTACTTCTGTTGACTGCCAGTGTGCTATCGTTATTTAATATTATCTAAATTGAGATCCTGCCTACCTCGAGAGAACTTAGGTACTGTCTGGAGAGAGCTTACCTGTATATCTACCTGTCCAGGTATCATTTGATTAGCTTATTTAAAATCTATATCAGACTAGTAACTTTTATCTTTCTTAAATCTTGCAATATATTCTTATTTCATTTGTCGTCACGCCGTTGTCCAGTGTCGATGTTTCTTGTTTTTGTCTTACGCTGCTCTAGTGGCTTGAGTGACTGTTATTTTTGCTTTTTGACAGGCTTCTGCTATGACATCTATCCATATTTTCCGTTGTCTTCCTCTCGCCTTCTGTCCTGATGTTCTTTTGTAGAAGACTGCTGTATACAGTGGAGTCTGGTTGCATTCTTACTAAGTGGCCAAACCACTTCATTCTTTATTTCTCTATGTAATTCAAGCAAGGTTCTGTTCCAACTTTCTTTCTTATGCTGATGTTAGCGATTTTGTGTATCTTTTTTGGTGTTGTTGGTAACTTTTCGTAGACATAGCCTTTTAGACGTAATTGTTTTGCCTCATTGCTCATGTTTGGCTCTGGTAGCACAGAGTAGGTTTGAAAATGCAATTGATAATCTGTTATTTAGCTGCCAGTCAGATGTTTAGGTGACATTTATGTATTACAATTAATGTTATAAAAATCTCACTGACAACAAATGTAAATACTACTGTAAGCCTTCTACAACTTCACACACCTAAGATTATTTATTTGTTTACTGTTAACCTATTTTGTTTCAGACAGAAAAATAAACTCCACAAATAAATAAACATGTCAAAATCTGGTTTCTTGCTGGCTGCCATTTTAATGGCCTACTTTCCTGAAATTATACATGCGCATGGGCGTCTTCTCGAGCCAGCATCAAGAATGTCAGCATATCTGAAGGGACTACCGACGCCTCCAAATTACAACGACCACGAGATGAATTGTGGAGGGAGAGAGGTAAGATATTAGAAGTATATCTAAATTGAAATCTGCAACTATTTTTGTTTTAGAGAAGTTGCGTTCTACTTTTCTCTATTCTTGTTTTGCCTCACAGCTTCACCATAGGAAATTTATAGAATGGGGTTTTTGCCTGCGCGTCATAAACAGTGTTTATTGTCGCCTCTGTTATCTCTGAGGTTCACCTTTTTTGTGGACGGTCTTTTGATTTGTCTGCATCTGAGTCGCATTGTCGGTCTCTCGCCCGTGTGGTGCCGGGAACGCAAGGGAAGCAAAGAATAGTACTCCTGCGACCTACAAGGCATGTCGTAAGAGGCGACTGATGTAGAACCTGGTGATGCTACCCTAGTAAATAAAAACCGTCGCAGAAATTGGTTGTGCTGGCCACCTTGTAAGCGCATAACTGACACAACGTACAATCGCTCTTAGGCTCAGATCACATACAAATCACATAGAGTGGTTAAAAAATCTTCGTTGTGGATAGTTCGAAGAAGAAGAAGAAGCAGCATTGTTCTTTGAGGTGCACTGTCTGTTGGTAATCTGCTTATGTGACCGAACCATTGAATTTGTTCTTTCTTGTTGAAGTTCAGTACTGATGGTGTACCAACGTTTTTTCGTGATGTCTTCATTTCTAAACCGGTCTCTTCGTGATGCTTCCAGCATTTTTTCGTAGACACTTCATCTCGGTCGTGACTAGTTCTGCTCAATGTTTATTTTTCGTGTCGACCTGTGCTCCGGAGGTTGTCTAATTTTCAAAATGAGAACAAAGAGAGATTATAATAAACAATTTAACTTCATGTGATGGAACAAAGCTAACAACGGCAAGAAAATTTAGAAATGGACAAGTTGAGACAAATAGAAAAGGTGATGATATTGAACAACTAAATCGCATGAGATAAACAAAAATAACTTCACAACGGAAAGGAAAACTATAGAAAGAGGCAATACAGAATTGAACATAGAT